>QWTY01016505.1:0-20087 GCA_008033365.1 Pseudorectes ferrugineus
TGGTAACTTTGACTTGTGCCTTGGTAGTTTCGAATCATTGTTCAAATGATTGTGCTGTATAATAACAGAGTGAAGCTTGCCATCAAACATTTAAGTCACATTTTTACAATATCATATTAAAATCACTTTCACAAGTATCTTTGATTCTTGAAGTGATCTAAATCCCCATTCATGACAAATTGGTGTAGTTGGCAGAATCCAGAATCAGGGTTCAGGACAACAGCTGAGACAAGCGGAGAGTCCTGTAAATGATGTGACATGACAAGTGTGAGGTGAGGGGAGGAGTGGACAGTGGCAGAGAAAAAAAAGTGTTTTTCAGTGGAAAGTACATTTAAAAGCCTCTTTTGAGTCCCTGCTCTGAGCAGTGAATGCAGAGCGGGTATCTTGGAAGTTTGCAGATGTGGGTTTACAAAGATCTTGGGGAATGTGCACTGCACTCTGTAACGTGTGACTCACCCCTCCTCAAAGAGCTCCTGGATGGAGTAGCAGGAACAGTCAGGAAAGTTTTCTATGATACAGTATAGAAATAGGAATTTTTATTTACTGACCAAGGGTTCTGTGCCCGAAGCAGTTGCACAGTACCTCCTAGCATTTCTTATCCAACATTTACATGGACAGGCTAGGCAGGTAACTAAAATTAAAACAATGGACCTTTGTCCTCATGTAGGAGACAGCAGGAAGAGGCAATCAAGATTTAAGAAGGCTCTAAGGAGAACTGATCAGTCCCCAACATTTTTTGCTTATTCTGAAGCATGAACAGGAGCTCACTCAGCAAAATTGAAAGTGTCTGTAACAGGACTCCCTCATCCAGCATGTCATCAGCCTGTGGAATCTGCCATCTCCTGGGGCAGGTTACAAGGTCAAATATTGGGGTGAGCAAACATTGAAAAGAGGTCGGGAGGTCCAGTAACAATATTTACAGTTATGCAAGCTAAAAAAGGTACCTTCAAATTCCATAAGCCAATAGCAGGATAAAAATAAATATGCTTTTCAGTTCCCTACAGGCAATGGCACAATTGCTGACCAAACTACAAGTGGTAGCTTGTGTGAGAGAAGTTAGACACCAGCTCTCCATAAGTGACACCTAGGACTGCTTTTTACCAGCAAGAAGTATGTCCCATTAATCCACCTTCTCGCTTACAAAAATTCTCTTGTTCTGTGTGTTTCTGAGGAGTCTGTTTTCCCTTTCTGACTTCTAGGAAGACCAAAAAAACCTCAAACGGTGCAGAGAGAGATGCAAAAAGGAAATGGTGCTGAAACAGACAAAAGGCACAACACTGTGCAGCCTTACTTGATTTATGCAAGCCAGTCAAGCGCTAAGAAAATAAATAAAACTGGAATGAAAATATTTTAATTAAAAATATTGATTTACCTATTGAAAGATAAAACTTCAACATTATTTAATCTGAAAGACGCATTTTTATCCCCAGATGTCTCTCTTTGTGGCTTCCAAGTGAAATTTTCCCCTTCCTCTATTAAACACCTGCCATTGACAAGAAACCAGGCAGAGAGCAGTATCCTGGTGAGGTATAGCAGAGTATATCTTGAGATAGCTGGGATCTGAAAAATACATTTGGGATAGAAACAAAACAAGATCCCATCACCAATTTCCTTTTACTTCAGGAAACACAGGTTTATAAATTAGAAGTATGGCTTTGATAGAAACACTCTGGCTGATTTGTCTGTACTTCTTCATGCTATTGTCCCCCCTGACTCTCGCCTCCAACCTTTCCACAGAGATTTGCAGGGGGGAGAGGGGAGGAGGGAGCCATACAGGACAGTTCTTTCCAGCAGCAAAAGGCCCATTAAATCTGTTTAGCTGTGCACCTCAGCTGCTGCAGCTCACGATTTGACATCATAACACAACCCTGTTTCATAGGTGATTTAAGCTAATGTCCCCGGCTTTGAATGGGTGCAACTGAGACAACATCCATTCCACCACTCCCACCACAGCAGCAGTAACCAGGAAAAGCTCTGTGGACAGCTGAAACCAGCAACACTCACACATATTGCCACAGCTAGGTCTGTTAGAGCCCCAGATGGATATTGCAGAGCAGAGCAAAGATTGGGGCTGATACCAAATGGCTCCATAGTTTTATTAGATTTATATTTTTATGTTTTCTTGCATGGGTGTTAGGTTCTGTACAAATGGATGTTTAAGGGATGTGCGCCGGATGAAATGTCCTCCGTGGTCATATTGCAAAAGAGGTTGTATATTGTATGTTGTCTCTTTCTTTTTATAGTTTCTTACTCTTTGGATAAGAAAAATTTACAATCCTCTGGGATGAGGAGCAGAAGTAATACCTCACCATTTAGGGAATCATTCATACTTCAAAAGTAAAAAGAGTAAACAGCTAAAATAATCGTTCTGGAAAAGAGACCCTACACTGAAATTTTTTGGCAGAAGTTGCTTCATGAATACCTTGAATGGAAAATACATCTGTGGAAATAAAGACAGGTTTACAAGTAACTTGCAAGGAAAAAAGATCTCAAGTAATTGCATAGTTTACTTCCAGTGCTCAGTTTTTGACCAGATCTACAGCAGGCAGATTTTAGAAAGGCAGATAAACAGAGTTAGCTATAGGTGTAAGAGTGTGGACTTTTCCAAAATGCCCACAAAACAATTGGAAAGTCCCCCTTACCACAGTAAATCCCATCTCTCACATCCCACTTTTAGTCTAGACCTGATAAGGGCATGCAGAGAGTGTGTTCACAGCTGGGTTAGACTTTCAGTTTTTTGGTATTTTGTGGCTTTAACTTGTGCCTCAAGGCTGTGATGTGCTTACAAGTTCCTGGTTTGGGCATGTATTTGCCTGCTTCTGCAGCAGCAGCCCGTTTGTACTTTCTAGTGCTCCCACACATCAGCATGGCTCTACCCTGTTTGGGGGACAAGGTCAGCCAGCAGCCACCCCAAACCATCCCAGGACTCCCCTCCTGCCACCCCCGTGCCACTCCACCAGCTTGGCCTGGCCTGCTCGTCGGCCACCAGCACGGCTTCTCTTGTTGCACCATCTCCTCCTGAGCCACAGCCCTCAGGGGCACCATCTCTGCCGTGCAGCCGTTTCACACACCAAGATACTGATACATCCACCCACACCTGCACCTTGCGGGTCTGAGTGCACAAGGATTGTTGTTTTTAGTGAGTAATCATGACCCTGGTTATGGTGGTGGCAACACAACTCTCATGGCTGGCCAACAGTAAAACCTCCCACTGAGACATCTTTGTGAGTGGGAATCCTCAGCAACATGAAATACCTGTTAAAACACACCTAAATTGAATTTTTCTGTCTTTTGTGGAATAGTTGCCCCCCTTACCTTCATTCCAGCCTGTGCCCGAGAGCTAATCCGTGCACCTGCTTCTCTCTATTTAGCCCCAGCTGCCACACAGGTACAGCATCTCCCCTCACTGGACCACTGAAAATGGAAGCCTCCAGTCCAAGTCACAATTTCTCAGCCCTTCCTGTAAAATCTGTATTAATTTGCTATGTTTCTCTTCTGAGAACCAAAAATGGGCAGTGCTGCAGGCATACAATAACCACACACAGAAACGTGAGCTTCTCCAAGTACAAAAGGGTGAATGGGCATTTTCACTGCCATTTCCCTATGCCTGGCTTGTGAGTCAAATGTTTATAAAACTGTCTCTGAGGAAAGGCAATACAAGAAATGAGCTCTACTACTGTAATCTAGACTGCCTCAGGTATGTAAACATATAACAGAAACATTTGAATTGGACACCAGAATGATGGAAGGGCCCGTGTGCAGAGGCTGCAAGATCCACATCACCAGTTACCATACACCTTGACACACTCCTTTGAACTAGCCAAGCTGTAATTCCTTGTCAAATTACATGAATCAGATATGTGACTCTGTAATTACAGCTGTGAAAACCATTATACTCAGGATCTTAGAACTTTCTATCCAAAATAACCCTTGGGGAAGAAATTTCTCATGAAGCTGCTTGGGTCAAGGTTTAGTGAGTGCTGGAAATTCTGGGGGAATCCTGTTGGCAGGTTTAGAGAAATGAGAACAGGAAAATGAGATAATGTACTGGTTTGTGGCTTGTTCATGCTCTCTTGGGTTTTTTCTTTATTTTTTTCCCTAATATTTATGCATATTTGCAGGAGTTTTCTCTTTTGCAGTCACATAACTGAATAATATTTTGTGAGATTTAAAAAAAGGCCCAAATTCACCACAGCCCTTGATTATGTGAGAAAAATAACTGCTCCTATCAATCTAACAAGAGCCAAAGGGCGGCCAACCATTCTTCTGTAACCTATGTTTTACTGAAGGAGTATTTCTGCAGAAAATAACAGCACAGCAATACTTTCCCAGGATTTGTGTGAGAACCAAGTTCTTCTGCCCCTGGTTCTCCAAGCGTGCTATGACTATCAATGAATTTAATTTCACAATCTCCACATGGAGCAAGAGGTGTTTTCTGCCTGTTTTACAGACACTAAGTCAAGGCAGAGATGGTTAAGTGACCACTGACATACCCAAGGACACACCAGTAGAAGGTGGCAGGAGGAGGAAGGAAAGACTGGGTATCTCTGGACGGGTGAATTGCCACAGAGCAGCAGTATTCTTTAGTTTCATTTTTGTTCTCACTGTCTAAATTCTTAATCTCCATCAATTTTTGATGAAACCATTAAAGAGTTTTTTTAGTCACCAGAAAGCACCGTGTTAATTCACACAATGTAAAGAAGAGCATTAATTGAAGCTGTCAATAAGAGACCACACACAATTCCGTCCCTGCTGAATGTTAACTTCAACATCAATTGGAAACAAATTTTGACACACTTTCAAAAGTTCAGGCACACAGCTGTGTTTGCACCTCTTTCTTGCTGGAACTAGAGTCACTCAACCACACTGGTGTAGGACGAAACCCCAAAGCCAAAGTGAAACAAGCTGAACTATGTTAAACAGAAATTCTGACTCAGAATGACCATTCAGGTTCTTGATGCAACTTTTCAACTTGAACTTTGCACCTCCTTCTGGCTGATTCAAGATGAAATGTTCCTGCATGTCCCTGTGTGATTTCAGGCTGTGGCCACACAGTTTTTGCTGACTGAAGCTGAAACAGGGAGGTTCATCCTTCCTCATGACCACCATGAATTATTATTGCTGCCTCAATGCAATGCTCAAAGTAATCATTCTATCAAGACTGTCTGGGCTAGGAAAGCTCCATTACTGAGTGTCTAAGCTAACCCAGATCATTGTGAAAGAAGTTGTTTAGGGAATATGTCTGGACAGAGACAGAAATAGCAGCTCCTTTAGACAGGCCTTCATCTGTCTTATTGCAAAGGGGTAATTGCTTGAATTCTTGAATATTTCTTGGCTGATTATGTTAGCTGAAGGTCTATTTATTCTATGATTATCAGAAGACAACAGGTATATAATCTGAGTTCTTCACTTAGTTGTAAAAAAAAAGGAAAACAGTTAACAGATACAAATACAATAAAAACTATTCCTACGTAACATTGGCACCTGGGGTTTTTCTCATCTTTTGCCCGTGGTGATACCTGGGCTGGTAATCCACGCTAATCAGGGAAACATCCAGCAAAGGATTGATATGCTACAAGAAAATATAATGTGCTGCTGTTTTAACCAGAACAGATTTGAACTCCATCTTCACATGCTAGATTCTTGGGAGCTGACTCTGGACCAATTCCTTAGCCAGCCCCCATTTTTGGCATGTGGTTGTGAAAAAGTTGCCGAAGGGAGTTGTGTCAAAGGGCTTTTACTTTGCTCTTAATGGCTCCACGTACAGTCTGAAGGAATCTGAAGCGCTCACGAAATGTGGTTTCCCCTCTGGTGTTTGCTGTTCAGCTGGCTCAGCAGCTCAACCATTTAAAACCATTGTGAGTGGATTTAGCACTTGTGAAATAATGCTGGCCTGTTCAGACCCAGAGAGGGATGGGCAAAGTCCACTGGTACAATAAAAGCCGCTCTTACCTCCTTCTCCTATGAGGAGCCAGGGTGCAATGGAGTTTGAGGGAGAAAACTACTCACATCCAGGCACAGCTACACAGATATCAGGTGAAACAGAGATGGGCCTACCAAAATAAAAAAAGCTAACACATGTTCAGAGGAAGGAATAGTTTCAGTATCCCAGAAGCAGAAAAAAAATTAAAAAGAAGGAAAAAACCCACATAACAAATACACCAAAATCTCACTGAGTAAGAACAGGGAGAAAATCATGAAGGAAAAGGAAAAAGAAGAGGAGCACAGCCCCAGAAGAGAGGTCCAGTGGGGTGTGTTCCATAAAACTACAGACTATGAACGCTAGTAAGCCAACTGGGGGGAGCAGATACAGACAACAGAGTCCCAGAGGTCTCTGTCCCCAGAAACCAGAGAAGATGGAGAGCCCCACTTCCCCCTAGTCTGAGCTTCTCAGTATAGCAAGAGGTGTGTTTCGTCTCTGAGCTGATCTAATGCCCAATTATTCTGCTCAGACCATAAAAAACAGGAGATAACAGGCACGCTGTGGATCTGTATCCTTGTGTAGAGATTTGAACTCAGGACCAGGCTCAGACAGGCAACTCAAGAGCAGATGGCAACAGGTCTTGGTGGCTACTAATTAGATTAGCTTTTGGCTAGCGATGTTCAGTTGAGGAGCCCTCTGATTCATTTCCAAGCCCCTCTGCCCTGCCTTCACCCTGAGTTACAGAACACGGTCAGCCTCATGGTGTTCACTTTTTTGGGCCATGGCAAAGTGGCAGCTCTCTGGCAGGCCCCTCCCTGGGAAGGGGAGTGGGCTCGGGGTTCGGCTGCGGGCCAGCGTGGTGGTGAACTCAGGTGTTTATGGCCAGGGTGGAGCAGGGCCGGCCCAGAGCGCTTCCTCTTGCCTCACTCACACAACAACAAACAGGGACATTATCTCTCCTGGGGGAGCAGCTGACTCAGACGCTTGGCCAGATGCAGGGAAAGGTGTCCCTGTCATCGCCAACAGCAAAGAATGGCTAAAAAATAAAAATATGCATCACTCTGTGGCTGCAAATGATAACAATACATTCCTCTTTATTCTGATCCAAAAGCTATTTTCTTCTTCCTTTGTTCCCCTCGCTGTGTTTTCCTATCTGATGAGAACTTGTTTCTCAGCTAGGAGCCCGGTCAGTCTGTTATTTGTGTGCCTAATATCATTTTTATGTTCCTCCCATTTTTTTGTTTTACATATTATCAAATGACTTATGAGAAGTAAAGTTCAGCCAAATAAACCTCAAAGGAGTTACACAAGAGCAAGTAGCACTGAGCTTTACCGCAAGCCCTGTACATTAAACACGCGTGTCCATGGATTGATAAATCTGTTTCTGGAGTACGTTGTGGGTACTCAGAAATGCAGACATGGCTGGCGGATGCTGTTCCCAGTGGCTATCCCTAAATCAGAAGACGCTGTCTCCAGTCCTACTCTTGACCCCTCTGAGAACTGAGGGGCAGTATCTGGCCGAGTAACTCCTCCAGCTGTATCAGTCAATTCCATACAGATGATACAATTCCATACACATGATACATTTGTACCCTGCACACTGACAAAGTACTTCTCTCTTGTTATCATCTGCTCAGTGGGCGTAATTGTAAGGCTGATTCAGCAGAAATGAGAGCCGTGCTTGTGGGAAGTTTGTGTCAGGACCAGCCAAACACACAGGCTAGGAGAAGGCTGTGATTTACTGATCACAATCTTTGTATGGAAAGATCTCTGTCCTTTAAAGGCCCTCTTCTCCTTTTGGTGCATTGTGAAGGGCAGGTGGGATTCTGTGACTCCTCTTGGTTGGGCTGTAGGTGATACTTTGTGGACCCAAAATTGTGGGAATGCTGTATCTGTTACAAAGCAGCATTCAGTCTGCCTTTGCCCAAGGCACACGCGTTACGTACACAGGCAATGCTAACATGTTGATACCTGTGAGCAGAGGGAAATTCACGTTCTGTACTCCAATGCTGCAGGAGCTGAGGTGTTGGGATGATGTGGGGAGGGCAGAAGATGGATTACAAGGTAAAAGGTCTTCAAAAGGCCCAAGAAAACAAAACTGTTTGGTGCCAGGGTCAAAAACCGGAGAGAACAATTACAATGATGTCACTAAATATTTATCTCCCTGTCAGGTAGGGATAAATATGTATTAAAAGTCACTGGTCATGATAATCCTATTAATAAATGCAAAAAAGTTTCTTTTGCCCACTTTCTCTGGTCATGCTAGCAGCAGCATCAAACAGAGTATCAGGGTGCCCAAACAGGATATGAGAAGCCATGAATAAGAAAAAAGAGGCAAATTGGCATTTCTTTTTGTTGAGTTTTGTTTGGGCTTTTTTTTTCAGGAAAAAAAAAAAAAAAGAAGACTGTAGTGAGTGCACAGAAAGGCACCACGAAACCCCAAGACTACTGCACAACATATTGACAGTAAAGCTGAGCTGCTCCAACAGGGGCAAGCTCTGCGGGGGGAGGCAGAAACCCAGAAAGAAAGGGTGTGATCAGAAGTGAACAAACTATAGGGATAAACTCCTAAATCATTTAATGCTAGGTATGTGTAAATGTTTCAATGCATAACTAAAACTGGGAGCTAATATGAGCCATTTGTCTAAGCCCATGCCAATTAAAGGCCACCACAACTGCCCTTCAAACACTGTCATCCAGTGCCCAGACTGCCCTGCATGGTCCAGGATTTTTCTTCCTCCTCCCTATCTCTTTCATCCCTCCTCAAACATTTGGGATTTCATTTGGACATTGTTTTTTGGCTATCCCCTTACAAGAATCCAGCTTTGGTACACAATGCACACTGAGTGAACCCCACTTGAAATCCAGGACATTTGTTCTGCATCAGTGGTTCTCACTTCTTCTGTCCCTTGGTCATCTTGAAGGGAGAAACTACAGGATAAACGCTAGGTACAGTGACAAAGCAATCATAAGAAATTCAGTTCCTGCAAAGTTCTTTTTCCCACTCCAAAAACTTAACATGTTCAGTGTCTGAATGTGACTGCTTTCTTCAGAATGAGACTATGTTTGCAGAATCTGGATGTTCAATTTTCAGGGAAATGGTTATTCTGCTCTAATCTCCTCCCATTCCTATTCTGGCTCTGAGGTATTTGCTTCCCCGGTACAGTCTCCTAGGAAGGCCTCATTTGCTACACCCCTTTCCAAAGGTCCCTCAAAGCAACATCTACTCAGGAGATCTCTGAAAAACACAATTGTCACTAAGGGGATTTGGGCGTCCCTTTAATTTCTGCCATGCTGTACTATAGCTCCTCATTATAAAGTTAGCTCTTAAAGGTTCTTTGTCTCTGCAGGGTTGAAAGTTGCTGACTGAATGTCTGCATCCAATTTTCCACCAGTCCTCCTTTAACTGGCCATTCTCAGCTACGCAAAGTGTTTGCATAATGCTACAAGATCATTCACACATCAATCTTATTTTACATTTTGAACCTGTTTTGCAAAGGGGTTAATGAGAAAACAAAACACAACCTGAATAATAAGTCACCAGAAAAAACCACTATCCTAATCCTTTAATATAGAGCCAGAACAGCAGTTCTTTTCACAGAGGGAAGAGGACGGACGTTTTTCTAATCTGAGAATGTAATTCCCAGGGACAGTGTATGAGAAAACAGCAGTAATCTACAGAACACCCAGGAACAGTTGTTGAAAGATTCCCAGGGTGTTACTTTTGGCAGGACATCAGGTTCCAATAAAACCCTCTGAAAACACTAGCCTAACAACAACAACAATAATAATATTTTACACAGATGAAGAGTCTTTTATCTAAGGCTCACTGCAAATGATGAACGAGCTTCTTGAGGAGGGGTAAATGAAACTGATGCTCCACAGATATTGCCACTGATTTGGTGATGTAGAAAATAGGTTATTGTGTACAGACTTTAGAGGGCACAGAGAAAAGAGTTAACATGTAAAGGCAAGCCTGGGAGCATTCTTCATGGTGAACCTACACAGGCATTGTAATGTATTTTTTAGTGTTTTCAGTAAATCAACTGCTGACATTCCACATACACAACCTGAGCACCTGCACACAAATCAGGTAACCAATGATTACATTGTGCAAATACACAGAGCACTCGGTGAGTTCATTCACACCTACTTGACTCTAATGTGAAATGCTACATACTGTGCTTCAATTCCTTCTTGGCATGCTCTTGTATGTTTTCTGAGACTGGTCTGGACTTCAAATATGTATATAACCGTACATAAGTGTATGAAAAATTATGGACTGGAAGTAAGAGATTGGTGTAGGCTGCTTGTGAACTGCTAGAAGTTTTGGATCCAGACTTTCAGTTTGCACTGAGCTCATCTCTGCAGGGCAGCCATTCCACAGTGTGGCCACCTTCCACAAAACCTGAAATTCTGCATCACTCTGGGCCACATATGAATCTCAGCCCATATTTCATACGCCATACTGTGAAGATGTTGCTTGTGGTGTCACAGTGGCAAAACCTGCAGTGAAATACAGCTTCTACTGCATCGTTAACAGTTTCTATGGCTGAATTGGATTGCATATGACTTTTTGGCATGAACATACCATCAAATGTTGCTGCCCTGACCTTACCTAAGTGATGTTAAGAGGACAACATATATTGAGATAAGTGGTTCCTTTCCTCAGGGTCTCTCAGTTTCTATTTCACATGAGGATTACATCTTGCTCTTTGTAGCCACTTTCAGAGCCAACATCACTCTTACTTCCCAGGTCAGCACTCTCCTCAGACAGCAAAAGCTGTTGAGTAGTCATTGCCTGTAGTACAGAGACACTGAAATTCCTACTCACTGCTTACATGAAGGAAACTATGAGAAACCAGTCATGTTTCCTCTGTGTCATAAGGGTAACAACAATAGCAACGAAGGTTTAGTCGAGACACCCCCAGTCTAAGCAGTGACTAACAACCAGAAAGATTAGATATCAGGATGATCTAATGGCCTGCTGCTCCCAAAAGGGGGGAAGGCCTGCTCCACTTCAGCCTATGACCCTTTGCTCCCTCCTTATCTCCTGCTCCCAGAGACACATCCCACCTTGCCCTTGTGCTGGAATTTGCCAAACCCTTCTCACAGACAATTCAGCTCCAACTGAAGTTGGAGAAAATGGTCTCTTTTAATTTTTTTTCAAATTTTATTTATTTTAATTTAGTTGAGCTTATTGAGCTGGATTGGCCCAGAACAGAGTCTTAGGAAAGCAAAAGTGCAAGAGAGCACAAGAGTCACAGCAGGAGCATTTGCTCTGGACTCTTAGATCACCACAGCTACAAGGTGTAACCCCCAGAGTTGTACAGAAGATACTCTGTGGCTGCTAGTTTCACGTTTTTCTTATTGTTGACCATAGCTACTTTCTGAGATAATTCGGCCAAGTCAGGAAGCGGATTAGCAGAATAATTGGTGTAATTCTGAAGTTGTATTTGGCTGCAAATGCAGAAGAGAGAATAATTCTGGCCTCTTAGAACTGTATTATATAATACCACAGAAGAATGAAGAGGGGCAATTAGAATTGATGACACACAACTGGAACAGCTTTTATGGGTTGAACATACCATGATGGCAAGGCATCACAGCCTCTAAGAGCTGTGTAATGCTTTACTCACTATCAGATATACCCACATGGCTTCCCTGTGGCTTGAAACAGCATCTATCACTAAGCTAAAACACAGAGAAGCTCACCAAGCATCATGACTCACTGCAGCATTCAAGTCCATTTTCCCTGTCCAGTTTTGCTTGCCCTAGACCTGGAGGGCACCTGGTCAGAATCCTTAAAGGAGCTTCAACACCAGCATCACTGGAGTGTTTTTGCCTCCCTACAAATGCACGTGCACTTGTTCCTTTTGACACTCAGTTCCTGTACAGAGGTGACAGATGTGCAACTGCTGTTGTTAGACACAGGTTAAAAGTTCACAAAGTGGTCTTAGCAGCTGTATTTGGAAGCTAAATTCTGAGAAAGTGAACTGCTCCCATCCTTCCAGATTCTGCCTTTGAAAAGCCCTATAGTTATGGTCAGAGATTAGAGAGATTTTTGTGGTGTTAAAAGAATGTTTTGGAATTTCTTGTCCAGCCGTCTGCCCTCAAAACTTAGCCGATGACTCACTAGCATTCACCTCCATTTGTAACTGAGCTGAAACTTTTAT
Organism: Pseudorectes ferrugineus; assembly: GCA_008033365.1. Classification (NCBI taxonomy): domain Eukaryota; kingdom Metazoa; phylum Chordata; class Aves; order Passeriformes; genus Pseudorectes; species Pseudorectes ferrugineus. The sequence goes on from QWTY01016505.1 coordinate 12,100, forward strand.
CCCCTCGGCTTCTTGTGAAGTCCCACTCTGTATCTTTTCAGAAGTAGAGCCTGTTCTAATGTGAAAGAACAAACAAGTTGTGGGAAGCAACTCAGAATTCAAGTTTTCGAAAGCTCTCATGTTGAATTCCCTGTGAGCTCATGTGCACGTATTCACAGAGGCATTTGCACACATAAATCACCGCTTGCTTACATCTGGCACACGCAAAGAGCGCGCTGCTCGGCACGCTGCTTACGTGTGCTTCAGCTACTGACTGCAGGCAGCTCTGCAGATAAGTTTGAGGAAGTTCCTTTGTAATCAGGAGACACAAAACCTTACCGAGTATTTTGCTGGTAGTCTGTATGTATCAGGCTCACTGTTGCCTGCCACTTCCTGATGAAATTTCTGCAGCCTTGCACCCACAGGATTATCAAAAGAGGTGCTTTTCATTCTTGGGAAGTAGAAAAGATATTTCCACATCCCAGATGTTATTTGTTTACCTCGCTGTACCTATAAGTGAGCACAATTTGACCAAGCTTCAATTTCGAGGAAAGCAGCTATCTAAAGCAACAAATACCATCTCACCCAGACCACACCATCCTGCTCAGGCTGAATAGTTCACTGCAGTCTCACAGAAGCAGCTCACTATTTTGCTTGAATATTCAGCCCCAAATATAGAAGATACGGCCAGAGAAGTTCAAGCTAAAAATACCAATCTCATGCCATACCTAGGTTACTTTTACCACCTTGTACCAGGGTAAGTGCACATCAAGTGAATTTTTAAGAGTGGTTTGTGAAAATTCCTTTGTAGTACGACATTGATCGTATCTCTTTCAACTGTAATTTTTTTTTCCCCTGCAAGTGGGTCAGATTCCTTCTGGGTCCTAAACGACAGCTTTTGAGAAAGGAGTATTTCTTTTACATTTAACCTGGAAATTTACAATCTGGTCAGAACTGCTTTTGAGTTATGCAAGTCCAGATCTGTACTCCTTTCATAATTGTCTACCATGGTAACAAAGAGGGCAGCGCCATGTCTGGTCCCTCAAGCTCTGTACTTGTGCCAAAGATAACCAGTTATACTGGCATAATTAATTTTGATGCATTAATAGCACAACAGTTTTTGTCTTTACCAGCCAGAGTATTTGCCAGTAGGATTTGGCAAACATAATTTAACAAACTTTTTTCCTCTGCTAAGAGGGAGAACAATCCCTGATTTTAAAGAACAGGAGAGGAATCCTCATTTAGGGATTAATCATCACTTTGTAACTCCTGCAAAATTCACACTCCAGGCTCTGATTTAGTTATACACAATTGCTCTGGCTTACTAATTAAGAATAACATGGGTATTAGCCTTTCGTCTCTTAGGTTTTTAAATTGCTGATTTAAAACTTCTCTCGGTGTGAGAAGCATTGCTAAATATCTGAAGTGTAAAACAGTAAGGACATTTGCATTTCCAGCCAAACCCACAGGGGTCGGAAAGAAAGGCATGATTTACATTCAGTACCTCCGCCTATAACCTGGAGGACATCTGGAACTCTTCAACCTCCACTCTATGAGAAAGGGACTTCTCTCCTGAGGGTACAAAGCAGATTCATAATTTGACTCTATTTGTTGTCACTGAGGGGGCTTGAGCTTGAAATCATCAATTCCCTCCTACGACTTGTATACGAGACAAAGCAAGAAGTGATCCAGAGACACATGAAGCTGACACTTACAAAGCCTTTCTTGGTCTTTCACTCGAGTTCCTAACAGGTATCCAGCTTTTCAGCTCATGTGGGTTTTCCCAACTATCCTGAGTCACACTATTTTTTGTGAACTGAAATGAATGGAAAATGGTTTCTCCACCTTACTTTAGAAAAAAACAAAAACAAAACCCTTCCATTTCTAATTCTAAAGTAGATTTCAACGAGTCCCACTTACTTATCAGTACCAATAAGGCTACTCTTATGGTAGGGAGAAGATGATTTAAAAGGGTCAGTCTACCACATCTGCTGGATATTAGTCTAGTCCTTTACAAGAGGAGTTTGATAGTGCTGCTGAATGACAGGGGTGATAACTCATCTCAGCCTGATTAAAGCAACATTTCTTCTAATAACTTGCTATTAAGAAATACATGATTAACTTTGACTTCAGTACTCTGTAGGGATTTATTATTTCCCTGATTCCTTTGAGCCTGATTTGATAGCAGTTTTGAATTATGAAATTTGATGCCAACTTTGATTCGGTTGCATCAATAGCCTTTTTTCCCCCACAAAAGCTCTCTCTTTGTTCACTCCTTTTCGCTACCAAGACTTGCTAAACTCTTTGTACCTGCAGAATTTCTTTATAATAATAATAATAAAAACTAGCAGCACACACGATTACTTGCTGTGCCAAACCAAAGCTCCCAAGAATACCTGGCAACATGGAAAACACACAGAGATGTGAGTAAGAGGAGATGGGTGAGACGGATGATAAGCCCGGAGGCAGTGGCAGAATGAAGCATGGGCACGAGGAGCACAGGAGTAGGGGCAGGCCTGGAGGCAGCCATTAGGCAAATAAGGCACATTCAACCCTGTCCCCATTATGAGGGGTTCCACAGGGAGCCACGTGAGCCTTTTCCAATTGACTTTGATGAAGGGATGCTGGAAGTAGATAGTTAAATCATTTCAGCTGCGACATCCTCGAGACACAGTAAACATTCCCACTGGAATGATCTACTCCTTCTGGGTCCCCAGTGCCAAGACGCAACAGGACGTTGACGGAACACTCGTCCTAAAGATGATTGTGGTATGTGGGGTCATGGGGGGAAATGGTGGTGGGGCAGCATCTACTTCACTCCTCAGGAACTTTCAAACACATCTCTAAGGCTTGCACATTGCATAACCTCCTGCCACAGTAGCAGAAATGGTTTGGGGGGGGGTCTTTGGCATGGAAAGAAATGAATAGAATGAAAACCACTTGTACTGGACACTACTATTAGATTTCATTGTGGTCTGTCTCTCTATGGGAGCCTGGATTCCCAAAGGAAAAGAACTGCCAGGAAGGTCCTTTCTGTGCATTTTTCCAGGTAGCTGCAATAATTTCTTTCATATGGAGATGTCATTTCCACAAGGCAGTGATTTCTCAGTCAGTTCAAGATTATATTCCTGAGAGTGCAGCCTTGCAAGCTGTCCAGAAACACAAGGTAGTCCGAATGGGGCTGCTTGTTCATCTAACTGTCAGATATACAGCTGAGGTAAGAAGTGCTTTCTCCATTTCCCCCTCCATTTCTAGGCGTACTCCAAGGGATTAAATGCATTTTGAAAAGTACTCGTGCTCTGTTTGCAGTAGCAGCCATCTCTTACCCCAGCTGTAGCTGGAAAAGCTGAGATCCACTGCAGTGATTTTGCTAACATTCCAGTGACCTGACTATCCACAGGGACAGGGCATTTTTGACAGCAAGCCCTTAATTCATCTTTCTGTAGACCCAGCTGGTCCACAGAGGCTGACATCATTTGACCACAAAATATAATGCTAACCACCAAGTTTTTTGCCAAAATATAATTTGATAGCTCAACACATGAAAATTTCTCTTGGAATCAGTGTCCACTATATATGCTATTATTCACCAGTGGCATGCATTCAATGTCTCTATGCAATCATCCAGCAGTCTTTTTTCTATGGATATATTTGCCAAGATGAAAAACAAGGAAAAATTTAAACCATTTTCAATGTGTTCCCAACTGTTGGACTATGTTTTCTGAACCACATTGTTGAGTTGTGATCTAAATTGATGACTATTCTCCTAAGCAGCTGCTATTCAAGCAGTTATTCTCCATTTTCTTTTTTGATTATGATCTGTAAACCATTGAACGTGAATATTATCTGGTGGGACTGCACATGTGGACAAGCTGGGTTCATTACAAAGCAGGTCATAAGGGAAGTTACTTCTTCCCCTGTAGTCTGGAATGATTTTATAGTCTTTTTTAGAATGAAGAGCTCTCTTTAAACAAAAAAAGTCCATCTTTCCAAATATATGCTGGTGTTGTTATTGCCAGTTTGACAACTGTGACATATGAACATTTCACAGGAAATTTGGAGGTTTTTTGGGTTTGTATTTTTTTCCCCTGGGCAGCTCAGAGTCCTGAAAGAGCTGCTGATGAAATATTGAACAAGCGTTGTTAACATCTACTTGCAGCAATGTAGCAGCTCAGCTGTAAGTTTTAGTCAGAATAAAATCTTGATATGGAATAGTATTCCACTGGAAAAAATTCCAATGAATCTTCTTGAAACTTTGTTGAGAATACCAAAATTTGTGAAAGTTTTCCATCTAAATGTTTCAGAATGAAACATTTAACATTTTTGCTTTGAAATGGCTCTTTATTTTGTATTTGATTGACCTGGCATTTTATGTCACAAAATATTTAAAATATTTTTGGAGTAGTTGAAACATTTTCTCTCAACATAATATAGGCTATTTTTCCCCTTTAACTTTTCTTTCCCAGACAATTTTGAAGCACTTAGCATCATCCTTCCAGATCAGAACAAAGTGAATGTAACCAAGTAAGGAGTGCATATCACACACTCACCTCTGGATCCGAGCCACACAGGGTCTGGATCAGTTACAGCTCTCTGCTGAAAAGCTTGGCTGCTCACCTCAGGCTGCAGGGACTCACATGAGCAGCTTTGGACATTCTCTAGTCAAGGTTTCAGTGTCAAGGCATTGGCTATCACAACAGTATCTATACTCCCTGGATTCTGCAATTCTAGTCCTGTAAGACCCACTGAGTGTGTGGTCTTAGTAAACACAGAGCAAATTGCAAACCCTGTAGCAAGATACCTTGAAAAAACACTTTGTGCCTATAATACACTGATTAATAAAGTAGAGGAGTTCAGATTTTATGAGATTGTTGTGTGGAGGACTGAGATTTTCTGCATAAAACATTTCCCTTTCTTAATCTTGAAAACCAGAGGAAGATCTAAACGTGGGCAGTTATCTACCGTGTAATTACTGATTATACGTAACTCTTGGTTGAGATGCAAGTTTTTTCCAGCTGAACAGAAGAGTTTTAACAACACTACAAGAAATTCAGTGATGGTTGCTAGAGCATGTAATTGAGGTTGTTACAGGCAAACACCAGCAAGAGTTGGGTATTTACCAGCTAAAACCAGCTACTGCCCACACTGTTCCAGCACATCCTAACAACCAGCTCCTTTCTAACCTGTTCTCAAAAGGTTTACCTCTTCAAAGAGTCATAGAATGGTTAGGGTTGGAACCTCCCCTGCCACGGGCAGGGACTCATTCCACTAGACCAGCTTATATCCAGCCTGGTCTTGAACATTTCCAGGGATGGGGAGTCCACAAACCCTCTGGGCAACCTGTTCCAGCACCTCACCACCCCCACAGTAAAGGATTTCTCTCTAATAGCTACTTTAAACCTGCCCTCCTTCAGGGCCCTTCACCCTTGTCCTGTCCCTGCATACCCTTGGAAAATGTCCTTTTCCCACTCTCTCATGCACCTCTTTTAGGTGCAGGAAAGTGGTCCAAGGCTTACCCAGAGCCTTCTCTTCTCCAAGCTGAACAATCCCAACTCTCCCAACCTGTTTCCATAGAAGAGGAGCTCCAGCCCTGGGATCAACTCAGTGGCCTTCTCTGGACTTGTTCCAGCAGGTCAACACCTCTCCTGTGCTGGGGGCCCGGGAGCTGGATGCAGTGCTCCAGGTGGGCTCTCATGAGAGCATGGGTGCATTGCCTCACCTGGCTGCAGTGCAGAAGAATGAAGCAGAGGATTAAGTTCAGGGTTTGACTCAGAGAGTGACCATGCCTCTGCCACTGTGGTTTTGTGTTACTCCCAGCCACGCAGATACCTCTAGAATTTTGCCATGTGCAGTTTGGCCGGGCAGGCTGAGCCACAGCACAGCAGGCAGATGTGTTCTGTTGAAGCAACCATGACAGGAAAAGACAAATCAAGCAGATCCTTCAGGTGGTTCAATGCCCACCCAGCTTGTCATGCAACTGCACTAGTATGGGTGCAGTTCCACTGCCTTTTCAAGGGACATAAACCCAATTAAGCTTTGCATAATCCTGCTGACCCACCACTTACATCTTTGGGATTTCATCAGAGCTAGGTGAATCCATTCAACAAAAGAAACTTTTGATGTCAGGACACAGCCAGATCTGAATGATGCACTGCCTTTACTGTCTATTTAACTCTACAATTTATTGTCTTTTAAAGCCATGCTAGATTATTTATGGAGGGGAAACTAATAAAAGACACAGATATATGGCAGAGATTTTAGAGTGTGTGCTGTTCTCTGGCAGGAAGCTACACAAAGGCAGAGAAGTCACTGCAGGGAAAATACAGCTTCTCTAATAAAAAAATATCCAGTATTAAGAGAAATGTACTTTGTCATCATCACGTGGCAAGGTCCTTATAAACACCCTTGATTTTGGAATCTCTTAAATTTACACTTTTTGGCATCGATATGCTCATCCCACATATCTGTTTGAACAGAGATGATAAACAGGTTACTTGATTAAACTGAAGAATTGGCTAAGTCTAACTTTACCTGCAGTGTAATAGGCTGGTAGAATTGCTGCTATATCAGCAGCAAAGCTGACTCAAGTTTACCAGTGTACAGCAATACATTTCAAAAGTTTAGGAAGAGAAACAGATACTCAGGAGTCCTTGGGGATCACTGAATTATTCAGTGTTGCCTTCTGAGTAAGGCTGATGCTGCACCACTTGGCTGCTTCTGTACCAAATCCAGTAACTGGTATTTGACTGAAGCATATGAAGGTGTCGGAGCTTGATTTAAAGATTTCAAGAAATGGAGAATTTACCCCCTCTCTTGGCAAGTTATCTCCCTGTCTTCATTTTCAATCTAAACTTAACCTCAATTCAGCTTCCTGTTAGAGGGAGGTTTGTATGCATCCTCCAGCAATATTACAAAGTTGGTTTAGTACCTGATACTTATTAAATCTGAATTAACTTTTCTTTTAAGCAGGACAGCTGGATCTCTTTCAGTTTCCCATCACAAGGCATTTTACAGCATCTTCATAATTTGTATGGCTTTTTCTTTTCTGTGCACTCTCCAGATTTTATAGGTTTCTCAGCTGTGAGCAAGTTTCTCATGTCATTGTGATATTAAACAAATTAATCTTATAAACACAGCTCTGCTCCTGTCATCACTGTAGAACTGCTATGTCCCACAGCAAGCTCATGTTCAGTGCTATTTCCATTAGGATCCTTAAATCCATTTCTGAAACTGCCTTCCAGTTGGATGGGTCTTAATGCTCATAAGCTGTATTTCACTTGTATTGTACCTAGCAATTATTAGAAAGAGTAGATATGAAAAATAGTTACAGTAACCCTTATTATTTCATGCCATATCACTGCAAACTGGCCTGGCAAAATTACCTGGCATGTGGCCATGTTGATTAGAATCAAGTTACTCATTCATACTGGCTCAGCTGAGGCTGGTTTCCCTTTGTGACACACAAAGCTAAGTGATCCCCTCTTGCCTTCCCAATCCCCACAAATAAATATGAACAGATTTTTGTTAAATAGCATTAGTTTCACTTGCTCCCTTAGCCATATTTGCAGCCCCATGGCCCACATGCCCTCTGTCACAGGCTGCTTCTCACATATTCTATTCTCCAGGCCTGCAAGGGTCTTTTATAACACTTATTTTAAGCCAGCTTTGGGCTCAAGAAATGACACAGATAAAAATACTGAACTGCCTCAGCAGCAGTCAACACGTCAATCCTAGTTTGGATGGTTCCAGCTCTAGCACTCAACATCTGTGCCAAAGCCAGCTATAGCACCAACTAATTCTGGCCAACAGAGCACATCACTGGGGCTCATAAAGGGTGGCAAAGGGCAATAAATCTGACAGGGTATCATCTAACACAATGAATATTTTCAAACAAAAAAATAATGCCCAAAAAGCCAAACCTCACTTTATACTGGGCACAATATTTTCTATTCCCTTTCCTGCTCTGCTAGTTGAATCCCATATCAAACTTTCCCATTATTTGCCCTCTG
>QWTY01016509.1:0-74756 GCA_008033365.1 Pseudorectes ferrugineus
CTCGGGTCACAACAACCCCAGGCAGCGATACAGGCTGGGGGCTGAAAAGTCTCCCAGCTGAAAAGGACCTGGGGGTTCTGGTTGGCAGCTGACTGAACATGAGCCATCAAATGCCCAGGTGGCCAAGAAGGCCAATGGCATCCTGGCCTGTATCAGCAATAGAGTGGCCAGCAGGACCAGAGTACTTGGAGTACCAGTCCCCCTGTACTTGGACTGGTGAGGCCACACCTTGAGCGCTGTGTCCAGTTCTGAGCCCCTCACTACAGGAAGGACATTGAGGGGCTGGAGTGAGTCCAGAGAATGGCAAGGGAGCTGGGGAAGGGTCTGGAGCACAAGTCTGATCAGGAGCAGCTGAGGGAACTGGGGTTGTTTTGCCTGGAGAAAAGGAGGCTCAGGGATGACCTTGTCTCTACAGCTGCCTGAAAGGAGGTTGTAGCCAGGTGGGTGTTGGTCTCTTCTCCCATGTAACAAGGGACAGGACAAGAGGAAATGGCCTCAAGTTGTTCCAGTGGAGGTTTAGATTAGATATGAGGAAAAATTTTGCTACCAGAAGGGTTCTCAAGCATTGCATCAGGCCAGTTAAAACGGTGAAGTCAGCATCCCTGGAGGTATTTAAAAGACATGTGGATGTGGCACTCAGGGACATGGTTGGTGGTTAACTTGCAGTGTTAGGTTAGTAGTTAGAGTTAATGATCTTAAATGTCTTTTCCAACCTAAATGATTCTATGATTCTAAGAAAAAAATTATGAATGGACTGGAGAGGGTCCAGAGAAGGATAACAAAGAGGATCAAAGCACAGAGGAACCTGTTATATGACCAGCGCTGAGAGGGCTGGGTTTGTTCCTCGTTGAGGAAAGAAGGCTTAGGGGAGACCTTAACACCATGTTCCCGTATTTAAAGTGTGACTACAAAGATGGTGAAGACTCCCTTTCTACAGTGAATCACAGGGAAAGGATGGAGAAGGCTACAAGGTACTCCTGGTGAGATTCCAAATGGCCACAAGAGGAAAATTTTTCACAATGACAAAAATCAGCAATTGCAGTAATTTCCCCAGGACAGTGGTGGATACCACAGCATTGGTGACTTTTAAGAGTCATCTGGATGTGGTGCTGGCCCATCTTGTCTAGCCTGTGCTTTTGTAAAGCAAGTTTTGGACCAAATGATATTTGAGTTTACTTTCAACCTGCTTTTCTATGTTCCTATGAAAAGCAAAAGACAGACGAGTACAGGGCATGTATGCTGTGGTAACCTAGAAACTAGTTAAAAGAAACTCTTTCTTTAAGTTCTATGTTATGTGCTAGTTTGAAGGTTATCTTGTCCTCTGGTGAGTAATCAGTGGTCTGGGAGACCTCTGAAGGGATAATTGTCCCCAAGGCAGGAGGCATTGTGGTCTCCAAAGAGTTAGAGGAAAAGTTCAATACTGGCAGCTTTAGTCTAACCCAAAAATTGTGGCAGAAGTTAGCACTTTTGTTTCCTCTCAGAATCCCTCTCAGCTGATAAGACATTGTAAGCGCTAGGCATCTTGTGATTAAGAAATCTGTGGATTTAATAGTGCTCACAGATACAATATGTTCCACCATGCGCTGAAGTCAGTGTCTCTTCACTGTTTTTGTTACAACTTTAGTTTCAGCATGAGTCAGACTTTCCCTAGCCTGAATACTCACTCTGGCCTGAATAGGTTAGCAAGCTGCACTGCTTCTTCTAAAGATTGTCCCAGTACATCACAAGAATCTTGGTCCTTCTGATGTCTGTTTTCCCAGTTTACTTAAACAAAGGCCCTCTGTGAGAAACTGTCTCTACAAACCCTAGCATTGTACAGAGAGATTTAAATGTTTTGTTGGTGATATTCCCATTTTGGAGCAGATGATAAGTTTTCTCCTTGGTTAGCCTGGCAGGAATAAGGACAAAGCTAGTTGTGAAAAATCTTTTCTTGATAGTCCTTAATGATCTAGGTGGAGCTGGAAAAAATATACTGCCAGGAATGGTCTGTGGTGCTACCGATACTGAGACTGGATGCTCCATTATGGAGCAGTCTTTTGGAATAATTTGACATTCTTCTGTGGCTGTTAATGGTGTTTGTGGTAGCTGGGTCAGCAGGAAGTTGCTATATCTAGCAACAGTAATTGCTTTTGATAGTAGTCACTTAACACTAAGCTAGAGTGTCTTATTATTGTAGCCTGGACTATACAATGGGGTAACTCAGAGTCTATTATTAGGCAACTGTATTTTGTATAGTCCTACTACTCTTGGCAGTGTGGTCTCAAATAAAAATTGCTAGATGAATATGAAAGTATACCAGTATAATTACCCAATTATAGATTTACATAATTATGCTGATAATATGACTGCATTCAAAGACACAATCAGGCTTTGTATCAAAGTGCCTTATACTCTTTTAGCCTGGTCTTTTCCTGGCCTGGAATCAATTAACAGTGGATTTGAAACACCTTTATGCTAGTGTGTATTTCATGACAAGATTCCTTGTACAGCTGTATATATTGAAGGCTCAGGAAAGTGTCATTCATCTGCTTCACTGACACTGGAGGCCTCACAGACTAATCAAATTGGCCAGTTCAGTTTCACAGTCACCCTGGATCACAGCCACATGGTTGAGTTTAGACTTTAGGGAGATAATTTATGGTAGGAAAAAGAAGGGACAGGAATTAATGGCAGAACATAATGAGTCCTAGCTATATGTATGTGGTCTGTACACAGCAAAGAGGATTGCTTTTTGAAAAGACCTTAATTGCTATGAGGTTCTTGAGGCTTTTGAAAAATGTTCTGGTTTTATGTTCAGCATCACATGTTGTGAAGCAAAGAGTGCAAGCTGTGATTCCAAGGATGCTGGCGTCCTCAATACAGCAATTTCTTCTGTCACAAGTTCCCATCCACAGAATCATAGAATGGTTAGGTTTGGAAGGGACCTTAAAGATCTTCTAGTTCCAGCCCCCTGCCACATGCAGGGATGCCATTCACTAAGTCAGGTTGCGTAGAACCCCATTCAACCTGAGCTGGAACACAGCCAGGGGTGGGGTATCCATATCTTCTCACTGGTAACCCGTGCCAGTGCCTCACCACCCTCACAGTAAAGAATTTCTTCCTAACATCTAATCTAAAGCTGCCCTATATCAATTGAAAATTTTCAGTTTAATTGCCCCTTATCTGCCCATATAAAAAGTCCCTCTCCCTACTTTTTTGTAAGCCCCCTAAAGGTACTGGAAGGCTGCAGTGAGGTCTCCTTGGAGCCTTCTCTTCTCCAGGCTGAACAACTTCAGCTGTCTTGGTCTGTCTTCATGGGAGACGTGCTCCATCCCTCTGATCATCTTTGTGACTTTTCTCTGGACCCACTCCGACAGGTCCACATCTTGTGTTGAAGAATCCAGACCTGGACACAGTACTCCAGGTGGGACTTCATGAGGGCAACGTAGAGGGGGAAAATCACCTCCCTTGACCTTCTGGCCACACTGTTTTTGATGCATGCCAGGATGTAGTTGGCCTTTTGAGCTATGAGGACACACTGGTGTCTTGTGTCCAGCTTCTCATGCCCGAGAACCCCCAAGTCTCCTCTGCAGGGCTGCACTCAGTGAGTTCATTTCCCAGTCTGTTTTTATGTCTGGGATTGCCAACCCAGGTGCAGCACATGGAACTTGGACTTGTTGAACATCATGAAGTTCTCATGGGCTCAGTTCTCAAGTTTGTCTGGATCCCTCTGGATGGCATCCCATCCTTCTGTTGTGCCAACTGCACTGCTCAGCTTTGTGTCATCTCCAAACCTGCTGGGGGTGCTCTTAATCCCACTGTCTGTGTTATTGATGAGGATATTGAAGAGCACCGGTCCCAGGAGAGCCCTGATGGACATCACTTGTCACCAGCTTCCACCTGGACACAGAGCCACAGCTCTCCGGCTGCATCCACCCAGCCAATTCCTTATCCACTAAATATTCCATCTATCAAATCCATGTCTCTCCAATTTGGAGATAAGAATGTGGTGTAGGACTATATCAAAGTCCTACAGAAGTCTAGGTAGATGACATCTGTCATTTTTCGCTTGTCAACCATTGCCATCACACCAACCTTCATCAAAGAAGGTCTCCAGAATGGTCAGGCACAATTTGCCTACAGTGAATGTATGTTGGCTGTCTCAAGTCACTTTCTGGTCTTTTAAATGTCTTAGCATATGTTTATGGAGGATCTGCTCTATGATCTTCCCTGGCACAAATGTGATGCTCACCCATGTGTAGTTCCCTGGATTTTTCTGTCTCCCCTTTTTAAAAATGGGAAATATATTCCTTGCTCCAATCACTGGGGACTTTGCCTGACCATCATGACTTGTCAGATTTGAGGTAGAATGGCTTGGCAACGACATCAGCCAGTTTCCTCATGTATGTCATCCAGTTCTACAGACTTGTGGCTATGTAGCTTCATGAAGTGATCCTGAACCTGCTCTTCGCTTGTAGTGGGCTTCCCTCCCCCCTACACCCACTCAGAGGATCCAGGATTTGAGAGAAGTGGGAAGCCTGACTACCCGTGAAGAATGTGGCAAAGAACTCATTGATTACCTCAGCCTACTGCATATCAGTTGTCACCTGTTCACCCTTCTTGTGTATCAGTGGAGGTACACTCTCCTTGGCCTTTGTTTTCTGACCTGCATACTTATCCCTTGCCAAGTCCTGTTCCAGTATTGCCTTGGCTTTTCTGAGCCCATTCCTGCACATTCAAACCATATCCCTTTACTCTCCTCATGTCATCTGTCCCTGCTTCCACTGGGTGTACACTTCCTTCTTACTCCTCAGTTTGAGGACCAAATCCTTGCTCAGCCATGCCGGTTTCCAGCCTGCCATGCTCAGTTTCCTACACACTGAATGAAAAGGTCTTGTGCTCTAAGAAAAGTGTCTTTGAAGAGTTGCCAGCTCTAATCAGCTCCTCTGTCCTTAAGGAGCTTCCCAGGCCGTCACATCCACTAACCCTTTAAATATCTGGAAGTTCACTCTTCCAAATATTTATGGTCCAGGGTTTCCCTTTGCCGGCTCGCAATCCTTGAGATCCTGAACTTGGCCAGGGTGTGACCGCTACAGCCCCGGCTGCTTCCAGCCACAACCCCTTCAATGAGCTCCTCTGCACTGGTGAGCGCCAGGCCAGGAACGCCTCACCTCTGGCTGCCTTGTCTGATACCTGGACCAGGAAGTTGTCCTCCACATACTCCAGGAGTCTCCTGGGTTTCTTGCAGCCAGCTGAGCTGCCTTCCCAGCAGAGGTCCAGGTGGTGGAAATCCCTCACTGGGATGAGAGCTTGCAAGCATGATGCTTCCTGTATCTGAAGCAAGAAGGCTTTGTTGACAGGCTCCCCCTGATCAGGTGGTCTGTAGTGGATCCCAGTCTTCAGGAAAGCCTTGAAAAGATTTGCACAGGGACATTTGGGATTACAATGCAAGGATGGAGTAAGAGGAATGAATTGGGAATTCATCCAATTCTGTGACTGAAGGCAAAATATCAACCACTGTGTACAATTTGATAAATAACAACAGAAATTTTTAGCCTGGCAGGACACTCTTTACCTGCTTCAAGAAAAAAAAAAAAGAAGAAGATTTTGGGCACCAGACTCTTTCATGGCAAGTTTTTCTGCATCCATATATCTCAGCTACACTGTGGAGCAGCATTTAGTACAACAGTATGATCACAGGCAAACGTCACACGTGCACAAAGTTAGAACCTGGAATATAAGGAAATGCCGAAATAAAATACATAATAGAAAAATCCTGAATATATATATTTCCCTTCTTCCCTCTTCAAGGGACAGTCCACTAACTGTAAATGCCTCTTTGAGGAGAGTTTGTATTAGATAAATAGCTCCACAAAATTTGCAATTCAAGTTGGAAGTACTTGTGTCAGTGTTTGACAAAGCATGACCAGTGGGCTGCCCTGTAATTCTGTCACTGAGCAGATGGGGAGATGAAGCATTATTGCTTGTTGTATTCCATATAGACAGCACACTGTACATCACAGATGAACCCTCACAGCTAAAGTTTGACAACTGCTCATGGAAAAATACTGATGAGGTAAAATGCAGCCTATTGAAATGGTAGGCTTACATCATGGGATTTTTTTGAAAAATAGAACTGTTTTCGAACTTCTGGACTTCGCAGGATTAAAGAAGATACATCCATGCTCTTGCAAAAGAATGAAGTAATGAATAATAAGCAACTTATCTTTTTCTGTTCAAGTATAGTCTCTTTTTATGGGTAAATAAAGTGTTTGATGATGGGCTTGGAATGATCTCCTTGTCCTGCTAAAATTCTGATGGCATTCTTAACTTAATTTTAATTTCTGTTGTGACCTTCAATTTTACGTTGAAGAACAGTGTTAGTCTACGTATTGAATTCCAAAAACCTGAAGTATTCTTGGATATCTTGTTGATCTAGTTATTTCAAAGCTTCTTGTTTGATAGAAGCATGTTCCTCATGTAACAGAGAAAGTGTTAACTCTCAAGGCAAAACAAAATTATGATAGAAATGGCTCTATTTGGTTTTGGGGATATTATCTTCCAGACACTTTTCCTGAGTGACTATGTTGCTTGTGCACTTAAATTACTAGCAGAAATAAGTATCCAAATGCTTAATTTGAATGTCTGTAACCAAAGAGCTCATGACCTTGAGCAGTATGCTTATCTTCTTAAACTCATAAGCCAATATGTAACATGCTCCACATGCTAAAGGATAATATTCTCTTCAGTCTAGCTCTATTTTTCACCTTCACTAACAGTTATTTGACTATTACATGGTTTAGAGCTCATTTACCTACTTAGTCATCCACAAATGCAGTTCATATATGTGAAATAGAAAAACGAAAGCTAGAAGATTCTTCTTAATTGCTCTGAGGAGATGAGGTCCATTTTAGCTATGTAAAGTCAGGCTGTCATTACACCTTCCTCACATTTTACTTCCTTAGTATTGGCTACAGTTGCTCCCTGAACAAGAAGGACAAAAGAATCCCATTAGAAGTGGGTGTATTTGAGGGACAGGAAGAACTAGTTCAGTTTCTAGTTTTTTTTGTTGCAGCACTCAGTTCATCTGTGAAAGTGATGTCAGCATAATCCTTCCCTTGACAGAGTCCATTCCTGTGGCCTGAAGGAATTTTTCCCCATCTGGGACAGAAATGGAAGCAAGCATTTTACTTACTGAAGGATCTTTCTGGTAGAACAGACTTGGTATGTCAAAGTGTTCTGATGGTAACAGCCCTTTTGAAACTTCCAACCACCAGAAAAATTATCCATGTCATGTAGCAACATCGTAAAATACTCACACAAATACCCACAGCTTGCTTTCACTTTGGGAAATAAATGGCAACAAAAAAATCATGTCTTGATGGGACACTGGGAAATATAATGTGCCTCAGCTTCTAGAAATTGTAATAGAATTTGTAACATCTTTTTGTTGTTGTTGGTTTTTTCCCTTTTTTTTCTTCTTCTTTTTTTTTTCTTAAGAACTCTAACACAAATGCCTTAATGCCCATTCATTCTCCCATTCCAAATCACTTTTTCCCCCAAGCACAGAGTGAATGGCGAGCTCTTGGCTTTTCACAGGAAAAAATGGGCAGCTTTTCAGTATTGCAACCCATCTGTCTGCAAAAATGAGGTTGAATCCAGTTGCAGTTGTGATTGCAGACGGATTGAAAATGACAGTCCCTCCTCCTGATTCTTCTGGAGAGCATTGATTAAATATCTCAATGCTGAAGTTGTCCTTTTGATATCCCTCCCTATCCCTGCAGTTCTGGGTTGTAAACGAGGATCCTAAATGTATTTAATTGGCTGTTGGAGTGACCAGTATTTGTTTTTCTATGCAAAGCTCTTAACTGTGCTTTTCCCCCCTTTTCCTCTGCACATGTCTGTGTGTATGATTACAGCATTACATGTCAGCAAGTACAGCAGGCTACATGTTGGATTATGTTTCAAACAGCAAACAAGCTATAGCTTTGAAAGGATTCTGATTGTGCTGTCATGTCAGCCTTGCTCCAATGACCTTTGATTCCAGAGCAAGTACTAAGGGTACAAAGAAATTAACCCTGAACAAGTTTCCTCACAGCAAATGATGCATTGTGTTTGTCAGCACTGGGTTTCACTGTGGAAGTGTGGCATTACTGCGTTGCTGACAGTGGAGTTCATACCAGTCTGTCCCAGTTGGAGCCTGAGGGCCTGAGGTCTCTGTTTCAGCTTTTCTTGTTTGGTTATGAAAGCTTTATATTTGGTCCTTGTGCTGCCTTGGGTCTCAAGGTTTGTGGACATGGAGAATAGCAAGGTAGTGTAATAGCTGTAGACCCTGCAAGGATGAGAGGTTTTTATGAGATGGTAATTCCACATTCTATCATATTAAGTATGCACTAAAAATCCAGTTATTTTTTTCTCTTGGCCTGGAGTAGGGAAGGACAGCACTAGTAGTGTAGAGGGAACACTCTGGTTCTGGATGCTGATGACTGTGTAGGTAACCACAGATGTGTTGAAATGCTCTGGTATTTCCCTGCTCTCTCTTGGAAGTCTTGGGTGGCTGGTGAGATCCCAGCTGGCTGGGAATGCCTGGGTTGAGCAGCACTAGTAACTTCACCAAGAGCTTGGAAAGGAGTGTGTTAGAGGACCTATCTTGAATATGTCTCATCTGGGTTAATTCAAGTACAACAGTTAGTATTGTGAGCACACATCTAGGGCAGCTAGAGGAGAAGCTCTGCAGCCACCAGAAATACTGTCCTGACATTTGATGATGGTATTCTCTCCTCTTGCCAGCTGCTAATACTGCAGTGCTCAGAGTCACAGCAGAGAGAGGTCAGTGTAACCAATGCTCTGTGTGTGGATTCTTCCTGAGTCTAGAGGACAGGTGACAGAAACATCAAACCGGACCAAACTCAGAGCTGCAGAATTTTCTATTCAGGGTAAGCTATTGCCAAAGTTTCATGTTATCTTCCAATTAGTCCGTTCGTAAGTCTGAATGACACTATTTCTGGTTCCATTCTGGCAGTAAAGACATATTGAGTCATATTTACATTCAATATAGTCCATAGAGGATGGACTGTGGAAAAAAATGGAAAAAGATAATTTGATATAATCTTTCCTCTAGGTAAGAGACCCCACTGTGATGCTTCCATGACACTATTAAGCTACTTGACAAACCACTGAATACTGCACATTTTTAAAACAATTGGTTTGGTAGTAATTCAGATGTGAATCTATGAATACAAAGGACCGATGAAAAGACTGTGCCTGAATAGAGTATCTATGTACCACAAGAAAAAACCTGCAGCTTTTTAGCATGATATGGGAATCTCAGATTGTGAAGCAGTCATTTTATATACCAAATGAATATGGTTATCCTTTCTTCATGGCTCTGAGGGACTCTGCTGCCCCTACCTTAAAATGCTTAAAGAAGAGCAGGATATAATCCCTCTTGATTGTGCTGGATTTGATATTTGGGTGTTTACAACTGTATGTGATACTTCCTGCCCTACCTATACCACAGTGTAGTATCAAGTTTTTGGGCATGGCTGTTCCCTCAGAGGCTCTTTCAAAACCTGAATTTTCTGTTGCTCAGATAAAGCAACAGATGTGTCTGTGGCTTGAAAAGAGAGAATTGTGGAGGACTGCTTTATCCGCTCCTGCTGTACCTTCCATTCAGGAATCAAGAGGGACAGAGTGTGTCTGGAGAATGGGCTCAGTAGACTTACAACAATAGACAACATTTCCCAAAGGAAAAAGAAGTGTTTGCTTGAGCTGTAGCTGTCTCAGCAGCCCTGGCCATCATTTGCAATACTTCCTTTGGAGCACAGGAGAAGGTGATATTCATACAAGGAATGAATACTGTGTTGCTTACATAGTATGCTTTCTCCATTTAAATCCAGATGAATTTAAGGAGTCAGATCAGCAGTCTTACACAACTCTTGTCTTTTTCACTAGATAGGCATACATAAAAATATTTTTTTGCTTTAGGACTGTATTGTTACCTTTTCATTTATGTAATATTTCTGTAAGTTGAGGTTAATATAGAATTGCGGGCTCTTGAAATCTTGTTTTTGTCATCTTTTATCCCCAAATGAGGATGTGAAATCTCAAATTAGGCAACAGTTTAAAGTCTTTTATAGAAAAGTTTTCAAAAACCATTTTCTTCTAGTTTAAAAGTGCCTCATGCCCTTCAATTTTCTTTTGACTCTCCTGAAGTAAAAAGTAAAAAGTACAGAAATTACATCAATTATTTTTCTTGCTCAATTATCTTCTGATCCCTTGAGCTTTTCTGAGTAATTCTATAGACTGAGGTAACTCCATACTATGCTGAAAAGTGCATGGATCAATAGCAGGCATGGCCTATATATTAAAAAGGGTGAAAGAAAGAGATACTAATGGAAGACTGAAAATAGAACAAGCACATCTTGTTCAATCAAGGCTACAAGGTGACTTGCAAGAAGTCTTTGCTCCCTGACTGTTCAGCAGCACTGGGGGGCTTTTATCTCCTGAAGCAAATTACTATAAAATTCTGCAAGAAAATTTACCTACCTTCCTTTCAGAACATTTGTACTGAGATCTGCATATTCAAAATGGGTAGTGCAGTTCCCACTATGATGGAGGCTGAACAAGACGCTAGGATATGAAAAAGGCACCAAGAGCAAAGCTGAAGCGCAGACTTCAGTAATGTTAGATAGCTGGAGTGGCCTTAGACTTGTCAAAAAGTGATAAAGCCTACCTGGGGAACTGTCCATGTAAAAAGAAAGAGCAGCCTTTGTCTTCAGGACCCAGAATCACAAATGTTGGAGTGAAAGAGAAGGCTTACCTACAAGGCAGGAACATGTGCAACAGAAATTATACATGCGTTGTTTTGGGAATAGAAGATGTTTCTTGCTCTTTCCAGATATTTGAAGGAAATGGACTTTGTTAGTCCTGAGAGATGGTTTTTCTGGGTGTCAGATTAGATTTACTACTCACAGTCTAGAGGCAGTTTTTTTGTTGAGGAGTTCAAAGGCCCGAATTGCAAACTGCATAATGAGATCCTTGAAAAGCATTTACAAGCAGTGAAAAAAGTGTGAAGTCACCTTCACAGAGGGGAAGATAATGATGTGGAGCTCAGGGTTGTGTTAATCAACAATAAAGGCTAAACCACAGGCTGGTGTATATGAAAAGAGATAATAGCCACAGGGCAAATACGGGAGCTGTGTTTCCTGACTCCAGAGGCATAGGGATTCACATTCTGACACTCCTTAGCTACATGCTTGTGAAGGCAACTTATTTATGGAAGTTTAGGCAGATCAAACGTTTCATACTGAAACTGCATCTTGCCAGGACAAAAATTTTAAGGTTTGTAGGTGAGAGGCTACCACCACAGAATAACCAAAATATGACAGCTTTGAAAAGAACCATACACATCTTACCTAATTATCATTCTTGAAGCAGCAGTGCAGCAGACCTTTCCTATAAGTTATTTCTCTTGTTTTATTTTTATCGTCTATTTTTAAAAATGTATTTTCAACTTGGCATTTGCATATCCAGTCTCTTAGAATATGAAACAATGTCATACATTAATGACTGCCTTACCATTGATTTTTCTTACTTTGTTTCAAATAAACCTGTAAGTCTTAGACTGAAAGTGACTTCAATTATTTTCTTCTCATGTCAGAATTTTGGCATCTCGGATCTCTTGAAAGCTTTGAACTTACAAGGGACCAAGTACTCCAGCACTGCTTCTTCTCCTATTTTTGGGTACTTTTTTCATTTTTGCATCTTTCTGAAAGTAGTCCACTAAGTGGCATTGACAAAGAATCCTCAGTGATGTCATGTGATGTTAAATCTGTTAGTAAGACTGTGGTGGTTACAACACGAGTGATTTGAGAAGAAGTCACATCTCTGAAGTGTTTTGTTTTTTTTTTTAATTAAGGGAAGGTAATGGCTTTTTGATAGCTTCTCTCCTGAAAGTCCTGGAGGCACACTTAGACATTTAGTCTCTAATTTTTTCTTCCAGATAGATTTGTCTGTTCCATCAGTGCTGCATCCTGGATGGAACTCCCACATAGAACTGAAATAACCCAAGCTGCAGAGAGAGGAGAGAGAGCTACTCTGGCTAGCAGATACAATATTTGTGTGTGTGTGTGAGTGTGTATGTTATGTTTCTGTCTGTGGGTGTATGAAGAAACTGCTGAGAGCAACCCAAATTTAAGGAGTTTTTCCTGAGCACGATGTGTCTGCAATCACTGGTTATTTCTTCACTATGGAAGTTCCACAGCTTCTTATGAAAACCCTGTCTCCTCCCCTCACAGCCTGCCTACTGGCCCTCAGGCTTGAGAAAACAAGACAGATCACTGACAGAAATTATGTTAACATTTCTTCAAAGAAAACTTGATTCTATTCAATAATATGAGACTTACAAACTCCTAACTTGAGTAAAAGCCCATTCCAAATGGGCTTTTCTCTGGTATAGTATCATCCTGCTGAAATCACTGTGGCCACCGAGAAGCACCACAGCACCAGTGAATTGCTATGCTGCTGTTACCAAGCATTCACATTTCTTGAAGTATATTAAGAAAATAAGTGAAGGTGAAGTAATTATTTCTAAGGAGTTCCTACCTTTTCTGTTATGTAAGTCGTTTTACCAGCTAAGCTCTATTAGAGCTTTTTAAACTTCTCTTGTTGCTATGTAGAAGTTCCCAATGACATCTTATCATGAGAACTCAACTGCATGGGAAAAGTTCATAAAGATTCTTGAAGATTTGACTGCAGTCTCTTTAGAACTTTGCTGTGTGAGGATGTTGTGTTTCAGCGATTGTTTAGCTTATGGCTAGTCCCAGTGCCCTTATGCCATGTTATTTCTTCCTGCCAATATATTAGTCTATTTCAAGGAGACATGCCTTCTCTAGAAAATCTGTGGGGGGCCAAGGGAACAGTTTGCAATCTCCCACCCAAGTCCCTGAGGAAGCAACTGAGACAGCCATAATATCTTGCTAATGTGTCTGGTCTTCTGGTTTATTTTGTTGTTTTGTTTTGTTTTGTTTTTTAATTAAAAAAAAATGTTTTCTTGCTCTTAGTACTACTTACAAATTCATCTGGCATTGGTGCTAACATAATATTTTGAAGGTATCTAGTAAGAAATCACAGAATAGTTTGTTGGAAGGGACCTTTAAAAGGTCATCTAGTCCACATCCTCCTCCACCCCTGCTCCAGGTATAACATGAGTAATCGGGAACTTGGAAGTCCATATAGGAGCAGCATTTAATGCCCCTCCATGGAACCAGGGATAGGTGACTTTCTTCCCACCAGAGAGAAGTCATGTTCTTCTGACTTCCTCAGTCTCACAGCTGTCTTTAGATAGGTTTGCGCCAGCTGCCAATGGAGAAACATTCTATGTATATGTACTAAATATGTCACCAAATTTATTGTTGCATGGTGTTGCTCCAGTCTCTGTTAGCCTTTCTTTAAAGCAACAGGAAGATTCCACTCAGCAGGATTATCTTACAGACTGATGTTTCTGGGCTTTCTGGATAGACTCATTATCCTTGTCAGTCAGAAACCGTGGAGAAGACCATCATTTTCCAAGGCAACAGAGAAGGACTGGAATCTGTCACCAGGATGAATTTAGGAAATCTCTTAGAGCAGCAGAGATTTACACAGTTAGCAGTTTTTTGGGGTTTTTTTTGGTTTTTTTTTTTTTTATTCAGCTGTTCTTTCTGTGCCAAAGTGAATAATTTCTCTGAAGCAGGAAAGCAGGGCTGGAACAATCATAAATCACAGGCAAATAAATATTGTGGCAAGCAGATCTACTTTCAAGTTCCTTTTTTTTTCTGCTGGAACTACAAGCTGCATGTGACTAATGCCAGAATGCTGCAGTGCAGGTGGGCTCATGTGAACAAGATGCCTATGTTCATTTCTCCATCAGTAGATCCCAGGTGAGCAAGTCCAGAGGAGAATTCTCCTCCTAAAGTAGATGCTTACACTTGGCCTGAAGAATCTCATCCCAAGATCTGTGACTAGCTGGAGTAGACCTCCATGAACTAGAAAGGGAACCTGTGCAGAAATTATTTACAGCTACATCCTAGCTGGGTCATAGGGATCAGGAGGACAAGACAAGCATTTGCCAGGGATTATTGATCAAAACAGGAACAGAAGCCACTGCATTTTTGTTATACAGGAAGTTGTTCCTACCTCATGGTTGTTTGGTTGAATGGAGTGTTCCCCTGAAAATGGGACTGCACCCTTCCAGGTGTAAATCTGGCTCAAAATTGCCTGCATCCAGAGGCTTTACAATGCAAACAATGAAGATTAACAAAATTCCTGAGAAGGAGAAATAGGAGTGCCTCCCAAAGGTGCATGCAGCAGCTCTGGGACAGAGGCAGTAACAGAAGATTACATTATCTTAATTGCTGTAAATCTTCTTAATCTTAAATTGTCTCTTAATTCCTTACCAAGTAATAAAAAGCATCACCTTGTCTTTTAGGGAAAAGATTTGTGTAGTAGTTCAAAAGAACAGTGCGTGGATTGCTGTTTTCATGTACTGCATCTGGAAACGTGTTTATACAATGTGCCTGAAAGCAAGTCAGAGTGCTTTTTTAACTAGGGTTGCCCACACTTTGCAGCATAAGTAAAAGACTGTGGCCTTCCGGGTATCTTGGAGTAGTAATGATCCCTCCAAAAGAGGAGTCAGGTTTGCACTCTTCAGCTGGAAGCTCAGTCTGGTACCCCAGAATCACTCCCCGTCATGTCTGCATCATTTTCATTTCTCTTCCTGTGCAAGCTGCCTGTAGCCAGTGGGGGCACAGTGGTTGTATATTCTCCTAGTGCTGGGTGCCAAAGACTGCTGATTGCTTTTGTTTCCAGCTTTTTGCTTTTTCCTCTTGCTGCCTTGTATCAGGATTTAACTGGCAGGAGGAAGGTAAAAGGAGTCTCAGCAACCTGCCTGCTGTGTGTGTTGGTCTCAGGAACAAAGATTCCTCCTCCAGGCTCCTCCTTGCACAGCTGCAGAATCTTGAAGACTCACAATCTGGTTCTCTTCTGCAGTGGACACAGGCATCAGTGTGGAATGGAGAAGGGAGAGTGCTCCTTCACGGTAACTGTTTGTTAAAATATCTGTGTGAAGTATGTGTGAGTGAAAGCCTAAATTCTACCCTTGGAGGGATCTGAGCCAGCAACGTGATCTGCTGCATTTTTGTGATGGTGTGCCCCCAGCCCAAGGCACATTTTCGGATCAGGCTGACCCAGACACATTGACACTGCTGACATTGACCTTTGCATGTGCATCATCAGGTGTTTCCTTGTAAGACAAGTTTGGAGTTACAGGTGTGCTACTTAAACACATATCCACACTGAAGTAAAACCTTGCATAACAAAACTGGAATATAAACTATGTTTCATCCACGTAACTGTTTTCATCTTCAACGGGACTTGCTTATGTGAACTCACTACATTTCCAGACAATCTGTTTCCAATCAATGCAATTATTACTTTTATGAGTGACTGAAGCAATAGCTTATCCTAACGGCCTGTGTGTCTTCAAAGGCAGTGTCAGAAGTGCTTCACTGTGGTTTGAGTGTTGCAGAATGAGGCAGTCAGATGAAAATAAAACCAACCTTGTGCAGAATGTGAGATGTGTTTACGTATGGAACTGAAACTAGGTTTCTTTCCTCTGCAAAGCCTTAGCCTGCCCAGGCCAGAGGTAGCTGATAGCCTTCCGGCAGCTTCTGTCTTTGCACATTTGTGTTGTATGTTTGTGTCAATCATCTCATCATGTAACACCATCTTGTCGTTCTCAACATGAAATGGTGTCATACAATATTTATAGTTATTTGGCATACACTTGTTTATCACAAAATAATTGTTCATGCTGCCTTGTAGGTTTCATGAAAGGTCACAGAGCAGAAAGAGAATGAATAAGTCCATCAGAGAATATTAATGATTTCAGCTAGGAAGTGTGCATATTTTTTTTTGCAGCAGAGGAAGTTTGCAAGCTGTTGAATGAACTGAATTGAATATTTCACTCGGCAGGAGTATTAACTATACTAAATTGGAAGTGCATGGCAGAGTACAAGATAAGAAAGATGATAACTCTGATGCATACAAATGAGATACAACTGACAGGCCATCAAGAGTGTTTGACATCTTTCAGAAACTGATTATAAAATTGAAGTACCTGCTTTAACCTGGAGAAACACCTATAGGATCATTTTCAGTAACAGATATGTATTAGCCCAGTGGTGGTTTCTAGTTTGTCATGAAATGGAAATTGTGATGGGCAAAAAAGCCTCAATAACAAAATAAGCAAGGTGCTAGGTCCTGCTGTTGTGTCACAACAACCCCATGCAGTGCTACAGGCTGGAGGCAGAGTGTCTGGAAAGCTGCCCAACAGAGAAGGAGCCAACAGAGAAGGAGCTGGGGCTGCTGATTGACAGCAGCTGAACATGAGCCAGCAGTGTGCCCAGGTGGCCAAGAAGGCCAGTGGCATCCTGGCCTGTATCAGCAATAGTGTGGCCAGCAGGACCAGGGCAGGGATTGTCTCCCTGTACTCAGCACTGGTGAGGCCACACCTCAAGTGCTGTGTCCAGTTCTGGGCCCCTCACTACAGGAAGGACATTGAGGTGCTGGGCTGTGTCCAGAGAATGGCAACAGAGCTGGTGATGGGTCTGGAGCACAAATCCTATGAGGAGCATCTGAGAGAGCTGGGAGTATTTAACCTGGAGAAAAGGGGCTCAGGGATGACCTTATCACTCTACAGCTGCCTGAAAGGAGGGTGTAGCCAGGTGGGTGTTGGTCTCTTCTCCCAGGTAACAAGGGACAGGACAAGAGGAAATGGCCTCAAGTTGTTCCAGTGGAGGTTTAGATTAGATATGAGGAAAAATTTTGCCACCAGAAGGGTTCTCTGGAACATTGGAACAGACTGTAACAATGAAGTGATAGATTCAGCATCCCTGGAGGCATTTGAAATATGTGTGGACATGGCACTTAGGCACATGATTGTTGGTGGACTTGGCAGTGTTAGGTTGAGAGTTGGACTTGATGATCTTAAATGTCTTTTCCAACCTAAATGATCCTATGATTCCTTGAAAAATAAGAGAGCTCCAAAGGTCCGGGATATTGTGACTGCAGGTCTAAGATCCGGTCAAATGAATGTCACCTGAAAATGATGTCTCCACATAAATTTCATAGGGAACTTTATTGTCTTAGTTAAAGTTGTATTAAAAGGACGTGACACCAGTGCAAAGAAATAAATAACATACTAAGTGAAGAATTCACTTACAAACATGGATTGCTAGTTGTAAGCTAGAAGGAGACAATAGGAAAGGGATTTACCAATTTGTTGCACAGGTGTGCAGGTACCAGGAGATTGATGTTGGTTTGTGTGCAAGTACTGTACTGTCCTGTGTAGCTAGAGAGGAACTGTCACTGTGCAGAGGTGGAGACTTTGCAGATATAAAAACATGGAGACTAAGATTTTAGCTAAAAAATGATTTTAATAAGGCTGGCAAGGTCTTGCTCTAAAAAACGTGCTTTCCATTATCTGCAAAAGAAGACTATTCAGCAGCTTGTAAGGTAAGAAAAACATTTTTCTGTTAACATGGCTATCTACCTCATTCACTTTTTTGTCTTACCCATCTGCAGAGTGAAACATAGGTCTTGCACATGTTACAACCTACTACTACCTCAAATAATGTGGGAAAAATAATTTCTAGAAAATTCAAAGTGCCTCCATATGCCTCTGTACCAAGGTGGGAAAAGGCCCTTCACCATCAGCCCTTAAAATCTAGCTTGGTGTCTGCAAGGGAAATGAAACATTAACATAGTGGTGATGTTTCAAAATAGTTGGGAGTTCAAAATACCTCCAAATATCCTTAAATATCTCATGTACCTTTAGAGAGAACTTGCTCAGCTTACCAGTTTGTTTCTCTGCAAGAAAAACAGGTTTTTTTGGCAATAGAGTTTGTCTGGGCTGGCTTTAAAGGGAGAGAGAAAGACTGAAGTAAAATTCTCAGAGACAGAGAAAGCTGAATCTGGGGAGAGGGAATGGCTGAAGCAAAGGTCCCCAGTAGCAGACGGTTTTCACTAGTGTTAATTTATAAACAAAGTGAACTGAAGCTTTCAGTGCTCATTTTCTACTCCTTCCTCTTACCCCTTTTTCTTCTGCCACTGCATAACTTGCACAGGACCCATGGCTCATCACTTGATATGTTTAAATGAACCTCATGGAATCCTTCCAGTATCTTTCCCATGATGTCACAGAAAAGTTAATGCTGAAGCAGATAGGCTTCTCACTGACCTGAGAAGTGATCTCATCAACTCATAGATTGTCCCAGGAAGTACAAATGCATACAAATGTGTCCTGTCTCAATTGTGTACGATTTGTGCTGAGCGGATCACGAAAAGTAAGCAGAAAGAGCCATTCATGTCTACTGTGAGCTTTGAATTTCATACAGAATTTCTTCATTTAATACAATGTTAATGATCCTTATCAGAGATCCCTACATTACCAAAAAGACCAGAAAATAGCATTCTCCAAGATACTATGATTTCTCAAATGAGCTCCTCAAGTGAACTTGGCATAAGTTCTTTGTTTACATAAGGAATCACTAATCCATTTCAGTAGGTGTATTAGTTATAGTTAATTAATAAATTGTGATGGTTCCTTTGGAGCTATTCAGTTCTAATATATAAACATGTTTTTTTGTTCATGGAAGTACCACTTTTGCATGTTATGCAATACCCTCCTGAAGGGCTGTTTCATTTTTATTGAAACTGTAGCAGGAGGAAGTCAGATGGTTTTGTTCTTTTTTTTCAGACACAAGCTTTATATCATGGTCTTGATGATCTTCATTGATATCAATGAAACGTACTTAGTTCAGGTTCTGAAGTGATTCTGCAAAAATTAGTGACCCATTCCTGCTCCAGAACAGTACTTGGTGATTATCTCCTTATGTTTGGATGATGTGCTAAAGAGACATGCTGTGATTTAGAGACTCTGAGGAATCAGTTGTCCTGTCTGTTCAATCTAAATATGGCTCAGCCACAAATAGTACTTCCAAAAAAAAGCCCCTGTAAAATTCCCTCAGCGCATGCCTGTTTCAGGTAAACCTCTTGCTGTTTCCTCTGAAACCTGTGATTGAGAGGGAGAACTTCTGCACCATTCTCTGATCTAAGCATGCACACACACAAGCATTTTGAAAGACAGGTTTGGTGTTGCTTGTCTACAATACGAAATGAGATTTGTGCAAAGGAAAAGCTTTTGATTTCACGTAATTACCTTACCTGAAACAATGGTGTGTGCAAATTTCCACCATTCTTTAATTAATTAAGAAGGCCTAAGATGTTTCTATTTCTACATAAGTCATCCTTAGTAATCCTAACCCTGTAGGTTTTCCAGCACACAACTTTGCCTTCCATATTTTGGACGTTTTTTTAATCAAGTAGCAAATTCAATGCTGCCATTGCAAGTTGATTTGCGAGTTTATGTTTTCTGTGTGAAAGCTGGATTGATGTCAGTCAGCTTTTGAGGGGTTAGGTTATAGTTGGTGGTGCTTCTGTAACAGAGGTCTGGCAGTTAAGAATTTATTTTTTTTCAGATGCAAGATATGTTTGGGCATGTACTCTTCACCATTTTCCTTGCAAAATAAACTTCAGTCACTTTCAGATGTTATTTAAACCACTTACTTGTGAGGTCTCAGAGAGTCACACAATATCTGAGGTTGGTGCTCATCTACAAGGGTTGTCTAATCCAATCTCATCCTCAAACAGGGTTACTTACAGCAGGTTGCTCGGGGCTGTGGCTCATTAATTTTTTTATATCTCCACAGATGGAGACTGCACAGCGACTTTCTGCAACTCTATTTTTTTTTTTTTATATTTAAATTGCATTCCCTGTACTTTGGTTTGTACACATTATCTCTTCTCCTGTCACTGGGTACCAGTCTGACTCCCTTGTATTCATTCCATTTCGTTGGGTGTTTACACATACTACTGAAACCCCTTGAACCTTCTCTTCTCCAGGCTAGGCAGTCCCTGCTCTCCCAGGCTCTTCTTGTATCAAAGATCCTTGAGTATCTTAAATGTCTTCATGGCTGTCTCACTTTGCTGTCTCACTCCAGTAGCTCCATCTCTCTTTTGTATCTTGAAGCCCAGAACTGGGCACATCACTCCAAACTTGGTCACAACAGGGCTGAGTAGATGGGAAGGATCCTTCAGCCTCTTGACAACAGTGCTCCTAATGCAGCCCAGAAGACTGTGGTCAGCTTGTTGTCCACCACAACTCCAAGGCCTTCCAGACAGATGACCTGCTTTTCAGCTGTTTCACTGGGGAATGTCTCCCACATGTACCTGAACAACCATATTACTCTTTTTGAGATGCATAATGACAATTTAACCCAGCAAAGCTCACACCAAAGCATATGTCGTGTTTTAACCCCAGCCAGCAACCAAGCACTGTGCAACTGCTCACTCAGTCCCCCACCACCTAGAAGACTTGGGGGTTTGAGATAAAGGCAGTTTAACAGGGAAAGCAAAAGCCACACACGCAAGCAACACAAAACAAGGAATTAATTCACTGGTTCCCATGAGCAGGCAGGTGTTTTGCATTTCCAGGACAGCAGGGTCCCCTCACGCCTCACGGTGACTTGGGAAGACAAACGACATCACTCAAAAGTTCCCCCCTTCCTCCTTCTTGCACCCAGCTTTAAATACTGTCCTGGAATATCCCTTTGGTCAGTTTGGGTCACCTGTCGTGGCCATGTCCCCTCCCAATTTTTCATTCACCCCCAGCTTCCTTGCCGGCGTGGCAGTACAAAAAGCAGAAAAGGCCTTGTCTCTGTGTAAGCCCTGCTCAGCAGTAACAAAAATGTATCTATCATCACTGTGTTCAGCACAAATCCAAAATGCAACCCACAAGAAGTCTCTGTGAAGAAAATTAACTCTACCTTGGCCAAAACCAGCACATCATATCAGAGTGCACCCATAGTATTTGGCTTAACATCTCATTGTTTAGCTATTTAGCTCATGTGGATTAAGGGAATTACTATTACTTTGAAATAACTGCCATGACACTTGTTTTCGAAACACACCACTTCTGGGATGGTTTTCCATATGGAAGTTTTTTATCCTTTGAGGGAAGGGCTGTTTGTATCCAGAAAGGTGACAGTTGGCACATGTTGTCCTGGAGCTTTAGCCATTTCTGTTTTCTTTCTGCAGCCTTGTCTAAAGACGTTAGAAATAATGTTGATTGAAACTTCTTTCTGATTAGTGAATAGTGTGGCAGTCTCTGACTTTGTGTCAAGGTGTATGTCATGATTGGGGTGTGAAAGACAAAAAGACAAAATAAAGACAAAAATCCCCAGGCGTATCACATGGACAGATTCAGTAAGTGTGTCCTTCCTCTGTTTTCTTGGAAGCTTCAAAAGTGGGCTTAAGGACAGAACAACTGCTCTTTCCTTCTGCTTTTGCTCATAAGTAAGGCACCTCAGTTACATGTAGATGAATTCTCTGGTATCTTCGCTGCTGAACTGCTAAAACCAGCAGCTGTTATCCAGGGAATGTTAACAACAAATTCTACAGTTTAGGATGAAGAACAAAGGAGATGGAAAAAAAACTTTTCTAAAAGTAACACAGGAGTCCTTAGTTAAAATGTAGTGTAAATTTTTGTTTCTCATAATACGTTTCCTTCCAATTAGTTAACAATGATACCACAGTGCAGCATTTTGCACATTTAGAAGGTGACTTTGAAATCAGAGGTGAATTAAGAGAATCTAGGAGGATCCTGAAACTACATTCTTGTTCTTCTAAGTGTTCTGTATGTTGAATGGCTGCAGAACAAAATGCCTTAAGTATTTAAAATCTTGGTCTTGTCTAAGAAATAAAAGAAAGTTATGCAATTTCACTTCTTACATGATGAGCTGAGCTGACATTATAGCTTAATGATAGCCTAGAAGTAGTGCTTAGAGGAAAAAAAAAAATCTCTCTGCTGCTGAATTCTGTTTCCTAAGTAACTAGAGTATTATGCTGTCTGGGCAGCTCTAACTGGAGAGAAGCTAAAAAGAGACAAACTTGATATATTATTGAACCCAAATTAGTTTGATCATCAGTGGAGAAATCTGTTGAGGGGGACCCAGAAATTAAAGGTGTTAGTGAGATTTGTGATCAATGATATATGCACAATAAGGCTGCTTAGAGAAGTTCCTGCAGTACGGATGCATGACCCATCTAGGCTGTATTTCCTTTTCACTTGCTCTGAAATTTTAGCTTACTTGCAGTTTCGGTTAGCCTTCCTTGCACTACAGGAAAGAAATCACCAGATGGTCTGGGTAAATTTTCCATCAATATGCAAGAGTTTCTGTACTACTCTCATCCTGCAGTGAAGGACGCAAAATGGTAGTAGAGGAAGGCTGACAGCAGACAGGGACCATGAATATTCCAGGTGGGGTTGGTTTGGGGTCCCTAGGTGTCTTTTTGTTTTAAGCCACAGGTTTCCTAACAATGGAAGTGTCAAGAGTTACTTGTGGTTAGGCAGCTGAATAGAGACAGTCATGTTTGCTGTTGTTATTTCCCACTCGGCAAAAAAAACCTCCGGTGTATTACAACCAGATCTTCTAAGGCTTAAAATTACCAGTTTCCCCATTCTTCTCTGTGGGAGATGTAAAGGGGGCATTTCTCTGTCACATTTTGGGGGGTTGGAGGGTGTTTTTATTCATGGTTACTTTCAGTTTAGAGTTCTGGGAAAATATGTAACCTGGAAAAGAAATGAGGAGAGAAAAGTGATCTGCTTACCTCTTTACAAATTCCTTGATGGTTATTGGATGCAATAGTTAATCTGATACATGCCATCACTAGGGCAAATCAGGAGGCATCATTCTGACAGGTTGCAGTTATTTCTTCCCTTAAGGACCAAGATTTCACAATCACTATCCCAAGAACTGATGTGGAAAGCAAGAGCAAACACAGTCCTCCAGAACTGTTGACACACTGAAGAGTAATTTATAAGGGTAATTTATAAGGGGTTGTGAGAACCTCTTTCCTTCACTTAGCCTTTGATAAGGCTAACAAACAATTATTTGGTAGGTCTTTGATAGTGTCTCCTTCCAGCCCAAGCATTTGTAAAGGCCAGAAATCTTTGCTTTATGCAAGACGAGATGTTGAATATGTATACTTGTGACTGTGTGTTAGAACAAGGCTGTCCCAGATTAATTCACTTAAATCTCAGCCAGCAATGAGCCAATGTGGAGGTGTCCTGACTCAGCATCTAAGGACCTACAGTGTTTTTCCAGGGTGAAGGAACCTCTTTTAGTAAAAGATTCAGAATGTTTTCCTGCCACAGGCAAGGTCCAACACTGCTTTGAAAGGGTATGTGTTTTCACTTTATCCATGTAACCAGGCTTGATCTTGCTGCAGCCCTCCAGTGCCCTGATGATGCTGTATCACAGTACGTGCTCTTCCCCTTTCCTCAGCAACTGTTTTTCTCCCTGGCTGGATGATTGACAGTCATTTGCTAATGAAAAAGTCTCTGAAATACAGGATAAATGGGTTTATGCAGCTTTTTGGGGATAAAGGGGTATGCAAGAAACCTCCTCCTTATTTGCATGGTTGTGCAAGGGCTTTGCACAAAAACAAAAAACTAGCTCAGGAAGACACAGGGACTGAAAATTTGGGAACAATGTGTATTCAGCAGTAGAAAGAGAACAAGACAAAGCCAGGATCCCACCTAGGTACTAAGCATTACAGGCGTTGGTATCCAAGAACAGATAAGAGACATGGAGAGATGCTGCTTCTTTCTGATCCACAGTAGGAGCCTAGAATTCATCAACTCCAACTGTTTGCTAATGCCGTGTGTGGTCCTACCTGTCATGGGATGTGTAATTTCTGACAACAATTAAGACTGTGATTACTCATCCCTGCAATCAAGATTTCAAATTCCTTTCCAGCCCTGGTGTCATTTTGTTCTGGATGTATTACCTGCCTATTGCATTAATGACCTTTCAAAATCAATCTTCAGTCACTTGGCTGAGCTGATAATGTGAAAAAATGGTGTGGATGGCAGCTTGTCCTTTTCAGGACTGCAAACAAGCTGTGCTGCCATCATGCAAACCTGCAGATGTAGTCTCTTCCTTGTGCTGCTGTGCTTCTCCCACCAGTGTCAGGTAACTTACCTGATCAGGTTGAGTGCTTTGTCCATCTCCTACCTTGGGGGAGAGTGTGCTGCCTCCTCAGTGGAAGGAGAAGCCTTTCCAGATGAAGAGGGAATGACAGATGGCCCTGAGCGTGGGGAAGGAGAGAGCTGTCATCCTGGGGGTTTTCACCACATTCCTACAGGGCTGATTTTCCCTTGTGCTTTCTCTAGGGGCTACCAAAGACATGGGGAAGATGCTGGGTGGGGATGAGGAGAAAGACCCAGATGCCGCTAAGAAAGAAGAGGAACGACAGGAAGCCCTTCGGCAACAAGAGGAAGAGAGGAAAGCCAAATATGCCAAGATGGAGGCTGAAAGAGAAGTTATGAGACAAGGGATTCGAGACAAGGTAGGTGTCTGGCTTTCAACACACACTGGTCAACTTGTAATGCCCAGTGAAGAACACCTGTTTTCGGCTGATTTGTGACTAGTTCCCTAGGCACCTGGATAGAACCAGGTAACTACTCTGCCACACTGAACTTTCTAATTTTGTGCACTCTTTCTCAAGCCCTGTCCCTGTTTAAACACACCTCCCACACAGCAAAGCCCTGCAAAGTTGAAATAGAGAGTGAAGGTGAGGCGAGAAAACCATCTATTTTTCTCATTGTCTATTAAACACTCACATTATATTAAGTGTTAGAGGCTTCCTTATCCCTTTGAGGATGCTTTCCAAGCTTGCATTTGTGGTTTGTGAGAAGAGTCATAATTCAGTGACTTTCTGAGAGATATGGTGCAACTGTCTTCTGTATTGATTCCAAATCAATTTCATTGTATTTGTTGTGTTGACCAGTGATGTGGGACAAACCTAGTCTACTTTTCATATTTAGGTTTCCACCACTCATATGGGATTCATCTGAAAGAAAGAGAGTTTTCATACATTAACTATTAGGGATTGATGTGAGGAGGGAGAAGGCAGTTTTGATGCCTCACTCTCAAAGCCAGGTCAAAACTATCTCTTCAGAATAACTTAGGTTTATAATAAGATGTCCTGGTGTTCATGTATCTTGGAAAGAAATGTGGGCAATGTTTGCACAAGGGGTTTCTAATGATGAAGGCCTTTCTGGTGATTTACATCACATGCCAAAGAGAATACCTGTAGATAAAATGATAAAGTCTTGCTCGGTATAAGAGGTGTTCCCTGTGCAGTTCCTATCTCTGTACTCTAAGAACATGTCTTGGAACAAGCATAAAAAACCCGGTATCCGCATTGGGCCAAACTTCTGGCCCAATCCTTATGGTTCAGGATGGAAGCACAAATAAGGGTGAATTTCTGTGGTGGCACAGTGCATCTTGCAAAGACTTAGTGAGAATAGTTCTGCAAATAAAGAAATTTGTGATTATGCTTCTAAGAAAAGAAAGGACTTAGAGGGAATTGTCTACCTGTGACACTACCAGAGAAAGGTCATTGATCATTTAAAGAGGGTACTCGTTGACAGAGATGCACAACCTCTACCTGGTCAAAAATCGTTGTTTTATAATCATAGAATCATAGGATTGTCAAATGGTTTGGATTGGAAGGGACCTTACAGACCATCTACTTTCAACCATTTTGCCATGGGCAAGGACACCTTCTACTAGACCAGGCTGCTCAGAGCCCCATCCAGCCTGGCCTTGAACACTTCCAGGGATGGATCATTCACAGCTTCTCTGGGCAACCTGTTACAGGGCTTCACCACATCTGAGAAAAGAGTTTCTTCCTAATATCTAATGTAAACCCATTCTCTTTCAGTTCAGTTTAAAAAGATTGCCCTTGTCCTGTGCTTTCATTACATGCCTGTATAAAATGTTCCTCTCCCTCCCTTTTATAAGCCCCATTAAGGCATGGAAATTTACAATGGACTCTCCCTGGAGCCATCTCTTCTCCAGGCTGAACAACCCCAGCAATAATGCATTTAATGAATATATCTCTAGAGAATCTAGTATATTAATATAAGCATATCAATGTGTGCATAATATATTTAATGTATGTTTATAGGTAGAATTGTTTCTAAGAAATGACATAGGTCATGAGGGAAAAAAAAGAGTAGTAAATTTGTGAGTTACAGGCAAATGAGCTAATGCCCTGTTTTCACTGGTGACTGTCTCTTCTGGACTACCAAATTGTTCCCAGATAGGGGTTGCCTTTTTCCTTCTGTTGGGCAAACTGCTGTAAAAGCATTTGAAAAGTCTGAGATGTCTTCTGTTATAATTCCAAGGTGATCTCATTAGTGAGCAGGATGCATGCAGCCTGAGCTACAGCCAAACGGGATTTCTCTGTGATACTGGCAGCTATCTGGACTTTGCTGAGCTGGCTGAACACTGAGTGGCAAAGTCTCTTAGAAATGCACTCAAGCCTTGAGCAATATGGCAAGGAGCTGGGTCTGCAGAAAAGGAGAAGAATACTTGGAGGAACATTATTTGACCTCAGTCAAGGCCCCGGACTGCAGCTTTTTAGTGGTGTGGTGGAGCACCTTTGAGATTAGCATCAGGAAGTCCTGCTTTGGGCAGGGCATCTGGATTGTGAGTTCATTTTCCTGTGGTTTTCTTTCTCCTGGGAATAATCTCAGGTAGCATGCATTTGAAAGATGAAGGTATTTTGTGCAGAATCAGAAAAGATGGATAAAGCTGTAGAAAGGAGCTGTATTTTTCTTTTATTTTCTTTTTTTTTTTTTTTTCCATAAGTGTGAGAGTTTCATAAAAGAGAGATTACCTTGTCCTGACAAAGAGATGGATTTGATGATATACAAGACTGTCTTCTAGTAGTGTTGATTGGTGGCTGGAAATATGAAACAAATGTTGAAAGAATTAAAAAAGAGCTGGATTATTTCACTCATTACTTGATTATTTAGAAGTTACCTTCATTTCTTCTCTAACTCTAGTAAAAGCAAAAATGCAGAAAAGAAGAAAAACAGATGTTCTGTCTGGTATGTATACAAGCACAAGTTGTTAGCAGGTATGAATAAAATCGAAGACATTTTAAGTTTTAGAAAGCTCCATCATGATATTTGCTCATTTCTCACATAAAAGAGCGAAAAATGAGCAATTAGTTCAAGTGACTGAGTAGGAACAGATTATTTATGCAGAATAAAAGATTGAAAGTGTGTGTCCTAGGTTATGAACCCACAGTCACACTTATTCCTTAGTGCAGCTGCAAGATATTAGGGAAGCAAGCTGGGGAATCACAGCTTCACCCAAGAGTTCATATGGCTCTAGGTGAGGCTGACAGAAAGGATGGACTCATTGTGTTTGTTGTTTTTGACTTTTTGCCTTGGCTTTCCAACAAGTGTGATGAATTCACTGTCTTGTTTAGGGCTTCAGGAAATGTGGGAGCTATGGCAGGGCTTAAAAGGAATGATGACAGATACCACAGATTCGTTCCAGCCTGTGTTAACTTTTAAATCCAATCTGTTAAATTGAGACACATATGCCCTCAGCCCAGCATGGCAGCTGGGTACAGAAATTACTTAGGGGAAGGGTAGTATGAATTACACAGAAATGAGGTGGGGTTTTTTCCAATAAAAATATGTTGCATTTTCATCTGGAAATGAATTTTTAGGAATAACATTTGAACATGACATTGGGAAATAACTGGACCACCAGTTGTCTGAGCTTCTACCCAATATTAAAGTCCAGCATCTGGTAGTGAAAATGGATTGAAAGAATATAAAGAGCATAACTGGGGTATACTCCAGCTCCCTCCTACCTCAGGAGGTGTGCATACAGCTTGCATTCTGATCTGATCTGGTTTTTGTCTTGACACTAATGCCTCACAGATCTTCTGGGCCCCAGCACAACTGTCCCTGGGGAGAGTTACCACACTTGACCAACACAGGCAAGACTACTGAGAGGCCTCCAGTGTCCCTTTGTCTGGTGGGTGAGGCTGTGGATAGCTAATATCCCTGTTACCTTGCTAATAGCAAGTACCATCAGCTTGCCATGCTGCAGCAGCTATTGCTCTTGGGTGGAATACTGCCTTCTATAAACAAATTGTTTCACTCAGCAGTGAAAGCAAATTACTTTCTTTGTGTAATCATCCATTATTAGTTATTTACGTAATTAATTATTTCTACCACTGTGGTAGAGCTCAGTCCTGAGGAACCCCTAGTCCATGCTCGGTAATTAACATTCTACCTGTCTGAGTGAGACAATGTCCATAGTTTGGCTTCCTGAAAATCTCACACATGTTTTAGACAGTCAGCATGGTTGAACCCTTATTGGAAAGTAGCAGAAGCTCAGGGATATCCTCACGATAGTGGGTTTAAACCAAAAAGGGTGAAAGCATGGTCCAAATGGCTTGACTTCAAGACAGAATTTAGTTTTGAATTTAGTCCATACTTGAGATCAAGCAGGAACTACTTCAGTAGCTTTTATATACTCAGTTCTCTGAGTGAAAGGGCGAAGTGTCTCTGACCCAGCTGATCTTTAACCAGCCTTATGTGCTGATCATGTGCTATATACCATATGGTTTATAGCACATGGATTATGTGCCATAAAGCAGAAAATCAGTTACATTAATAAGGATTCCTGTGCTTACACTATTAAGGATTCATGTCCTACGTAACACATTGTTTATGCCCAATAAAGCAGAAGTTTAGTTATATTGATAAGGATTTCTGCCCTTCAAATGGAGCATGAAATCTGCATGAAAATTATGGAAAAGCATCAAATGGAAAATTCTAATCTGGAAGAATTAAGGTTGTCTCTACATTGTAATTTTCCTTGTTGGGTGCTGTGTAAAGATTGTGACACAGTGCATGATCATTCGTTTATACTTCTAGGAACCTCAAGTCTCCCATTGCATAAGATAAAGTTGATTGTTTTCTTAATAAACAGATGTTCAGTATTTCATCTCTGACGTGTCTTACAATGTATGTTTTCAAGCTCATTTACTATGCAATATCAAAATTTTGATGGCAATATAATGAATTTCCTCATCTGAGGGTTTAATTCTCTGTTGCTATTATTATTATTATGCTTTCACTAATGTAGCTGAGTTCATCTCAAGCACGGTTTCTTCTGATATTTATCAGAGTGGGGGACAGAGTTTTGTTTAGTTTTTTTCTATTTGCAAGTTATGAATGCAGAAGTGTTATTATGTAATTAAAGCTTTGATGGCAGAAGAGTATTAACAACTTGTTGCATCAGTGAGCCTCAAAGGCATAGCAAGAAATGCTCAGGACTGCTTGTGTCTTTTCAGGCAATAAAGGAATGGCAAAAGCTGGGTTTGAGGTTTGTTCCTGCAGGCAGCATATCACACAGCACAAGAATGTGCAGTCCTTGCTCTGTTTGAGTCCCTTCTGTCTCTGGGTGTTTGCCACTAGTTTTTCCCATATTTCTTATTGGGCCATTTAATGCTCTCAGTGATTAGGCAGTAAGATTCTCTGCAGTATTTGGAGTTGGCTGAAGAATCATAGAAGGGTTTGGGTTGGAAGGCACCTTAAAGACCATCAGGTTCCAACCCCCCACTCTCATGAGCAGGGACACCTCCCTCTAGACCAGGTTCCTCAAAGCCCCATCTAACCTGACATTGAATACAGCCAGGGATGGGGCATCCACAGCTTCTCTGGGCAACCTGGGCCAGTGCCTTACCACCCTCACAGTACAGAATTTCTACCTGTTCTGTAATAAAAACCTGCCCTCTTTCCATTTAAAGCCATTCTGCCTTGTCCTATCATTCCAAGGCCTTGTATATATCCCTTTCCAGCCTTCTTGTAGCCCCCTTTCAGTACTGGAAGGAGGCTGTAAGTGTCCCTGAAGCCTTCTCTTCTCCAGGCTGAGCAACCCCAACCATTCCAGCCTGTCTTCATAGGAGAGGTTCCTTAGCCCTTGTTTCTCCTCTTTGTAACTCTCCTCTGGATTTGCTTCAGCAGGTCCATGCCCTGAGAAGGACCCAGAGCTGGACACAGCACTCTATGTCCCAGGAAAACCATGAAAACTGTTCAGTTTCTTGTGGATATTTAAGACATGTAATTTTCTGGTCTTCCATGGCTCAAGGTAGATGATATTGGAATTTACTCTTTTTAGGAATGTAGGAATATTTGGGTTGCTGGCAACAGGAACAGTCCTAAGTTAATGTCTTTAGTTTTTCCAGTGGGAAAGTGTTCTCATAATGAACCCTTTTTTTTTTCCTCTCTTTTCTCTTTTTTTTTTAAACCTGATTGTTGAACTTACTTTTAGCACTAAATCACTCAGACAAAAAGGCAATCAGGATTTATAGCTGCAGTCCTAGATTTTTATGTCAGATAATCAAGATGCAACATCATATAATTATTTAATTTTAATATTTCATTAGCATATTTCCTTATGTAACTGGTGCATAGCTGCTAAAATACTGTTTTAGGGCAGGAAAAATAGCAGAATGTGAATTGGGTCTATTCTTCAGCAATATCAGAGACTTGAAACTAAACTCCCAGCTCAGGAGTGCGAAGTTAAATTTGATAAAACTTTGTTGATATAAAATAGCTTCACATTGTTAGCTAAACTCTTCAACATTATGCGGTGTTTCATTCTTGTATAACTTCAGATGCAGATATTGCCAAGAGCTTTAAAAATCCCTGTACAAAGGACTGAAATTTCACTGCCTGAAAATGTAATTTTCATAGTGCAGTTTTGCCTTGTGAGGAAGAAATATATAGTACATTTATCATTTGAGACTATTGGCAACTAAAAAAGTGTAGAAATTGTATTATTTGCATGCCAAGATATGAAAGATCTCAAAGAAAATATTTTCCTCAGCAACAAATGTTGTTCTGTAATTCAAAAGATAAAAATATTACGATGAACATGAAGATTCTGTCTGATCTCATCCCTTTTAAATCATTGATATTAAATCAGTGATGTAAATTTTTATGCAGCCCCTGTGATCTAATGAAGATGAGTCTACTGTTCAGTTTTGGGGCCTTAAGATAGATTTTCAGAGATCTATATGTATTGTGCAGATGGAGCGGTATCATTAACTGGACTCTTCTTCTTCTATAGTCGATTTTTATAATTCAGGATAAAAAACAAAATAAAAATATCCCACTTAATTTAGTTCAGTGCAGATTCTCTTTGTGGAAAGACGGAAGTGTTTACAACTGGGTGACAGGTCCTCTGGCTATGAGAAAGCAAAAGACTTGGCTATGACACTCCCAGTGTGATTCTTTGCAAGACAGGGATTACATTGTGCGTTCCATGAAGTGAAATGGATGAGTGGGATGAGTGGGAACAGTTGTAACAGCACCAACGGTGAAAACTGATAACAACTGCACTCTTTGCAGCTTTTAAATCACAGGCTGTTCTGGAAGAACACTGCAAGGGCAACATCCTTTGGTGTTCTGCCCACATTTGATACTTCGGTTATTGAGGACAGGCTGTAGAAAGTCCAGGCAGATTTGGAAGAAAGAAACACATTTGCATTGTGATTCAAGAGCATTATAACCCTGCAGATAATTTCATATTGGTATTCAGAGGCTTCCAAGGGTAGCCTCTGACCGGTACTAGACTTCTGATCTTCTGCCAGAACTTTTACCCCCAACCAGTTGTATGCAAGGATGTCCTGACTGGCCTATGTTGCCTCTGAGTCAGATTCTGGAGTTTCTGTTATCATTTTTTTCCATAGCTTTGAGTACAGATGTTTAGCATCAAACTTGTTTACAAACTGCTGCCCTTTGCAATTTTACTAAATCACCCACTTCTCTAGCACTTTCAACCTTTGGAAATTCCAGACAAAATTTAATTTTCTGTTTTGTATCTCCAAAAGCATCCCCTTGTCTGTAAGGCAATGACTGGTTTTTTTTGTGAAAGGGTAAACAAACTGGCCTACTCCAGTAAGAGGAAATACAATCACAAATTGAAAAATTAATAAAGTTATCTGGATATGCCCAAGTTTAGCAGTCTCTTTTGCAAATCGAGACAGAAATGGTGCCTTCGCAGATGTGCTTTTCAGCACAGAAGAGGGATTGATGTTCCTGCCAAGGACTTCCAAGGACCTCCATTACTGAACATAGTCATCTTCTGAGTGATTTTAGAGAATCTGTTCCTACCTAAACCGAGAAGTTTCATCTTTATATTGCCTTAGAAGTCCCAGGATATGCACCATGTCTTGGTCTTAGTGAATCCAACCATGTAGATTTATAGAATTCCATAGGTGGTCTGAATGAAAATGTGTGTGCCAGGCCTTATCTCTTGGCATTAAACTAACAGAACTTCCCTTATGGGAAAAACTGCATGCATTCCTTCCTGTGCTGCAGCTGTAGGCCATTTTTTAAAATTCATAGTGGGAAGGCACCTTTAGCAAACCGTTGGAGCTCGGAAGAAATCTGGCATCATTTTCATCTGCTTCCATAATAGTTAGAGGTTCAATTATTCAGCAGAACACAGCAGGTGCTGACTACCCCACTAGAACATTTGGGGCTCATTAGTCTGCTTCTTTGTGCAGCTCTGCCTTGCTCTAACTTGATTTCTGTGTTTTGCGCTACTCCAAACCTACACCAGTAGATGTCACTTTGGATACTTGCTAACGAAATCCCACTGGGTGATACTTCTGAAGTTACTGAAATGTCTCTTGAAATGCAGCCTATTTTACTGTTACTCACTGACTAGGGTGTCCTGTACAGTGACTCAGCTGAAATCCTCACTTAAACAACCTTCGTCTTACTGGCTGACAAAACCTGTGCACATTGCTGACGTGGTACTGAGAGGTTCTAACACTCAGGACTGGGTTCAAAATAAACCCAAACATATGACATTCAGTTGTTAGTGCTGTGATTTAACTAGGACTCTAAAAGGTGTCTCAAACCTTCCTGGGTGTGACTCATTGAAACTCCAAGCATTTGGCTTAGGTGCTTGGAAAGACACAAAATATGTACCTCAACAAATGGTCATTTGCAAGTTCTTTTCAAGTACCAGAGCAACTCTGCATTCACCTCTGAAATACCATTTAGGTCTGTTTCTGACTTTTTGATGCCTCTTTGTGATTGTAAATGTGGCTGAATCTTATTCACATCAGCCAGTAAGACCCAGTGGCACAGAGGAAGGGCTTTTTCCCAAGACATCTCCAAAATCTAATATTTAAATGATTATTAATTAGCTTTAATTATTTATATTCTATGTATGTAAATTACATAGATTATATAATGTATAATGCAATACAGACTGTATTAAATAGTAATTATTAATTTAATTAATAATGTGATTATTATTAATTTTTACTTAGCATTATTGTGTGTGATTTACAGATGGAGAAATTGGGCAGTTTGCCCAAAATCGTGCAGTGGTTGAGTAGAGAATCACATTTCTGTGCTGAAGGCCTAGGGATATAGTCTAATCCTTGTGTAAATGGGGTTTCTTCTCCTCATGAAAACATGAACATCTCCACAGGGAGCAGACAGAAGAGCTTAAAAATGGAGGCCATCCCAGAGTCTGTATGACTCATGTTCCCGTTGCCACTGATCTCTAGAATTGGTTCCCATCCCCACTCCTGTCCACTTGGACTTCCTTTAGCCAATAGAGCTAAGACTACATGGAATCTTTTCTTGGTTAAAACCCAACAAGGGAAAACACCAAAAAGCAGAGGAGCTTATTTGCTGCTCTGCTGTTTTGGGAATAAAATATTGTTTCCTTGATGGAAAAAAAACTTAGTCAGGATGGTATAAAATTTGACTAAGTGGCTGGAGGAGTTTTGATTTTTTTCCAACACAGCCACTTCAAATCTTTCAGTTCATCTTATCTTTAAAAGTAGACAGCTCTGTTCTTTGGATCCTTCTGGATCATACTACTTGTGTCAGCCTCAAAATGCAGACAATTACAAGAGAGTAATTTGATCGGTACTACTGGCTCTAATAAGTACAGTTGCACCATTTTTTTCATGTAACTTTCTTTTTCCTACAGCTTACAAATCTGATGCAAGAGGAAGTGTTGTACAGTTGTTGATTCTTTTTTATGACAAGTTAATGCAAGGACTGTGAAGGTCGCCAAGCAAGATTAAAAGGTCTGTTCCATTTTTGCTGCAGCCAAAGAGCTCCCATTACTGCTTCAAATCAGGCAATAGCCACATTATGTCTCTTCTTTTTGCAGTTTGTTATCTGAGTCCTGAATGATCAGATAACTCACCAGGAATTAATGAGACCAGTGGAGTTATGCCTGCTTGAGAATGCAGCCTGGCACCTTCATGGCTCAGCTAATGGATGCATCATTCTTTCCTGATGAAAGTCATCAGAGCCAGGCTCAGCATTTGAAATGCTGGTGCTTCCTTAGAGCAAGATGTGACTTTGTCCTGGCATCACCATGAAGTTCTGTGTCTCTTCTGGCAGTGTTTTGAGTTTCTTCCGCCTGGGAT
This sequence comes from Pseudorectes ferrugineus, assembly GCA_008033365.1. Classification (NCBI taxonomy): domain Eukaryota; kingdom Metazoa; phylum Chordata; class Aves; order Passeriformes; genus Pseudorectes; species Pseudorectes ferrugineus. The sequence goes on from QWTY01016509.1 coordinate 34,441, forward strand.
TTAAGACTGTCAGAGAGAATTAGTCAGCCCATGCCTGAAAGAAGAAGGGCTCATCCAAGGCCAGGTGTGAGTTCATGCATGGGACAGGGTGATAAAGATGGAACCATGCTTTACTTGTGCAGCCTTGCCTGCTTCGTGTCTTCATTCCCTAGAGATGATTATTGCTTAAGGTTAAGCTGGGGAAGGAAAGGACAGTTTGTGTGCCCCATTCATGTGACTGGCAATTCATATGGCCTTCCTGAGGGTCTCAAGGGTTCTCTTCCTCACTGGCCAATTTTGAGACAGTCGTGAATAGAGCCAACTTAACCTTACCAGACTCCAGGGCAAAGTGCCTTCTGTGGGGCTCCAGGCCAGGACAATCCTCTTGCTGATGCAGAAGAAAGGCTGCAGCCTTCCTTTGACCATGGGAGAGTTTGAGGAAGACAGACTGGCTGCTGCTGGGAGAGAAGCAAGGAGTTTTGGGGAAACGTTTTCTCTTTCATAATTTCCATTGTCTGTGGTTTTTTAGGGTTCTCTCCTTTCCCTGTCAGTACAGCCTTGAATCCTGTCTCTACCTCTGCTCCTGTTGGGAAGCACAGACTCAGGTTATTCATTTGAGAGGAAGGCTACATGGAGGAATTTCTTCTCCCTGGTTAGGATGGAGGCAGGAAGAATGCAGCCTTTCAGCTTCAGGCCACCACATTCAATTTTCCCATCATTTCCTGAAACTGTTGATATGGTCTTTACAAGACTCTCAGCCTAAACCAAGTCCTGTGGAGTATGTACAGTGCTTTTATGCTCTTGGTCCGAAACCAGACCTCCCAGCAGCCCCTTAGAAATTTAGGGTCATAACAGGGCTGAGTTTACTTTTAAAACTGGCACCATATAATTCTGTAGGATCTCACTATTAATTTTACAGCTGCTGGATTATTTATGTCATGCTCAGTTTTAGGGATGTAAGTTCTGTCTCCTTCTTTAAAAGGCTGACTGTAAATTAGAGGGAGGACTTTTCAGCCAGAGACAGAAATAGTCCAAGGCCTGATGTGAGAAAAGCAGCTGATAAACTGCCCCTGGGATAATACAGAAAGCACAATGGAGTTTCTAGGTGTTTCTTAATCAGGACTTGCATGCCTGATTGAAAGTTTATTCCAGCTGCTGCCAAGTTGTTTTGGGGATAGAGGCATCCCAGTGTATCTTTCTTGAAAATCTCTCAACTGTTCTCTCATATTCTGATGTTTCTGATGAATCCCTGGATGTTGACTTGAGGATGGTGCTGAAAGCATTTCTTTCTTCTGTTTTATAAGTGACTAAGATGCTATAGGCAGAACCTACCAATTTAAACTATAAACCTTGCCTGCAAAGGCAAAAGTGGAAAAACAGTGATGCAGAGAAGCAGAGGATCAGATTCAACATGTCTGTGTGCTTGATACAGCTGCATATCTGGCTAGAAAATTCTTCCCTTCTGGTGTTGTAATCACAGTTTTCCATCCACTGTAATTTGCAGGGATGATTAAGTTTGTTTAGAAGGGAAGGATCTAGTAAGCTGCCTTCAATGAAGTAAGGGCAGCACCTCCAATTTCTGCAGACAATCTCTGGTTGAATGACAAGTAAGACATATCTGCCCCTGTCCACTTAGAGTTAATTTCCAATAACATGGGGGTTTAGCTCAAGCTGGGAATTCAAATTTTGTCTTAAATTTAGCTGAGCTGTCATCTGGAAGTGAGGCTGCAAGTTTTAAGAAACCAATCTTCTGAGACAGTCTCCATCCATACCTCATTGCTAATACTACAACTCTTCTCTGGAGTGTTTTTGCTTCTGGTTAGCTCTGATATGAGAGATGAATAGAAAGTTATAAAGGATAAACAGAGAAAGATATTTTTGAGGCATGCTTGAATCTCCACAAAGCCTTGGACATGACACAGAGCCTTCTGGAAATCTGAGAGAACAGTTCGTTGACTTCACACAGGGCCCTGTCAGTCTGATGCTGCTTAACAAAAGCATTTTAGTTAACTCCTGAAAGTTGGATGGTGCTTTGTAAATTAGGGAGTACATCACCACTGCCTCCTGTCCATGTGCCATCTGGTCTTCCAGCCTTTTCAAATCTGTCCTTTCTATTACAGAGAGTCTGTTTTCATCCTAACTTTCAATAAAAAAGGCAATAACCTGTATGTGGTCCTGAAACAGTCTCTCAGTCTTGATGTGTGCTTTTGCTCTTCATTTGCCTTTCTTCCTTGCCTTAAGAAAGAAGATGGATTCCAGAGGAGGAATTGAGGACCACAGATCAAGCTGAGAGCTGTAAGGGGGACTTTATGTTAAGCTCTTGCTAGAGGAGTGTGACTTGGCCAGTGAGAAGGCTGTACATCTCTCTACAGCTGTTTGAAAAGTGATCATCCCATCCCAAAAGAATGGCTTTAAATGGGGTTAGTGTAAAAATATATGTTATATTTTTTACAGGTTTTTGCAAAGGAAGGCAATGTGCTGTTGTCAAATTTCAGTGCATGGTGAAAGTGTCCTTTCCTTCCCCAAGATGTTTGCTAGGGAAGGGTGATCTGCAAACAGAAACAAATGGAAAAGCACTGGTCCACTTTTGGATGAATGTGGACTCCACTTTGGATGAATGTGACTCTTCTGTCATTCAGACTGGGTGTCTGGCAAGTGGTTTAAGGCAAATTTTGTGGTGCCATATGCTTTAGGTGTAGATTTGGAGGTGGGGAGAGGTAAGGGCTTCCCTTCAGGGCTTCCCTTTGAAGGTAGTGGGAGCATGTCAAATAAGAAGTGGGCAAGCTATGCCCAGAGATAAGGATATCCCTGTTCCTGCAGGGCATCTGACACTGAGAGGGAAGGAACAGGAACCTAACTGGTTCAGGACTACTCTGAAGGCTCTTTCCCTTGACAGGTGTGTGCAGTCCCTTGTTTAAGCTTAAATTTTCTCAGAGATATAGCACTCGACCTGGTTTGACAGGCTCAGTGAGTGTCAAGGAGAAAGGCCTGTCATGCTACTCATAATCTGCCTCTCATTCTGATATGTCACACTGGAGCCTGTGTAAAAGGCATTTTATATCCTCTGGGCCCTTCCAGAAACTGGAGTCACAGGTCTGATCAGCAATATTTTTTACAAGAATGTGTGAGTGAATTTGGTTGGCAGAAGCCATCACAGTGATAGGGCAAAAGAAATCACAGATTATGAGAGAACTCCACAGACCAACATTTGTATTGATTTTTCTCTTCTGCATTCTGGCTGTTCACTTGTGAGATTCAAATAAAATGGTCGGTTCATGTCTCCAGCTCTGCTTCTTATCTCTTCTTGCCTCACAAATGCAAAATCAGATTTAGAAACAAACAAGATTGTGTTCCTTTCCTTCTACTGAATGGTTCTGGGTTTTCAACAGGCATTTTCTCTTTGCAAAATACAACTATTTCTCAAGGGCAAACCTGAGACTTTCGAATACTGAGAGTGCTTACAGAGGCATCAGGAAAGGGACAGAAGGCAGGCCTTAGATTCTGCACTCCCACACTATGGTGTAACTGGGAACGGACCTGTCTAAACTCTTAGTCTCTTTTGTTCAGTTTAGTGATCCATACATGAATGCATGTATGTTAGAGGCGCCACGTAACAGGTAACAAGAGCAAATATCTGACAGTAACATGGAGTTTGAACCCATTAAAATAAATTAAATCTGTTTAAGACAATTATGAAACCATACCTTTGATAAAACTTCTTCAGTGAAAGGTTTTAAGCTCAGTGACGTTTTTTAAGAAGTGTCACCATTTGGGCAGTTTTGAGACAACTTGTTTTCCAGTCCCGGTGCTTTGGGCACCCCTTGTGTTTTTCCTATATTATTTATACATGTTATTGAGGTGGACAAAACCAATATTTGAAGTCCTGGTAGGAGATGATAGCGTGAAGCTCTTCCTTGTCTAATTCTACAACATGTATCTTGGCAAGTGTCTTCATCACAGAACAGTGTAAATAAGAGCACTGGCATAACCACAATAGCTCTATGAAAGACTGTCTTTGATTTGTCATCTGCTTTTAGTAAGGATGTCCAGAAATGAAAAAGGTATACGCCAAGTTTAGTGAAGTTATTTATTTGGCTGACATGGACTGTTTACCTTTAGTTGTGGAAAGTAGTTTAGAAATAAATTTGAATTTTTGGTTCAAAATCTAAATGTAAAAATTCTTCAATTCCACCCAAATCTGATGTGATATGGAGTTGAGGAACCAGCTACTGATTTACAGAGGGTGCGGGTAGTTGAGATGCAGAGAAACCACTGCAGGTGCTTTGTCTGTCCTGAAAGCACCAAACAGCATGAAATCCATTCTGTTACCTCACTCATACAGCCCGCAAGCTTTTAACAAAAAATGTAACTCTACTTTTTTTAGGAGAATTTCTTGACATTTGCTCAGTGATGACTCAGAAGCAATGTGGTAAGCTTTGCACTGTTGTGCACATATAACTTTGTACACAGTTCTGACAAAGAAATCCAAAATAAAAAGTTCAAAGCCTAACTCTAGGTAAGTACAGCTTTGAAGGAGTTTGGTAAAAGCCCCATAGGACAAAACTATGGCTCTTCCTACTGCAGTTATCTTGCAACAGCATTGCACAGTGCCTGTTTGCCGAGTCTTCTGTAATCAGAGCATCGTGATTGCAAAGTAAGGAAGTTGCTTAAAAGATACTAAAAATGTCACAGCTCCTCTAATTAAAATCAAACCTGAAAGCTCTGAAGTGTTAGCTAAGTGCAGTAATAGTTATTAAAGCACCTGGGTCTCGCTAGGAGATGCCAGGTCTCCCTGGCTTTACTGTTCTCAAGGGCACCGTTGACAACATCACAATATGAATGAAAAATCAAACTGGAAGCTGCACAACACGATGCCTGTGAAATAGACTAATTTATAAGTTGGTGCAGAACTAACAAAAGGGTATGTTGGACTGTTTTATCATGGTTTTGATAACAGAACAAAAAACTGTTATCACAAGTCTAATTAAAAGGGTAATCTATGCACCTTCTAGCAATTATGCTATTTAATGCAGCTCAGCTCTTTTAAAGACCTCCAGTCTTGCATGCAATATGGTCCTAATCACAGTGGCTAAAACTTCTGATGGTTTCTGGTTTACAAAAGTAGAAATTAAAGGCAAGAACTTCATTTGTAGTTATGGGTAGTGCTTGTGAAAATTCAGGAATTTCAGTGGCTTTATAATCTAAGAATTGCAGTAAATTCCACCCCAGTAGGCAGCCTCATGTGGCTGTGACAGGGTGAAAGGTGAAGTAACATTTATGAAACATTCACCTCCAGTGTAGCCTGGAGAAGAGGATCCCTGTAAGTGTTAAACAGATGTGTGGATGTGGCACCTGGGGATATGGTTTAGAGGTGAAGACCGTGGTGGTAGGTAAATGGTTGGACTGTTGATCTGGGAAGTCTTTTCCAACGTTAATGATGACTCTATGATTCTGTGATTTCAGATTGGCTCCTGTTTCCATCTTTTGTCTGAGATAAAGCTATAAGATGTTTAATGTGGTCTCCACAATCCTGCAGGAGAAGGGCAGCATATGCTTCTTGTCAAGGTTCCCCCTGTCTTGTGGGCACTGCTAGAGAGTTGGGAAAAGTGACAGGAAAAGCAGATGCAGAGAGGGAGTGTGGTGTGGTCCAAGTACGTGACAGGGCTTGGGCTACAGATTGGTCATTTCTTCCATCCTACTTGAACAACTGGTTTGTGATGCTGCAAGTCCTTCTCTGGCTCCTTTAGTCAGCTGGTAGCCTTGAGCTGGGAGGCAGAACATTTTAGGAAGATGATGCCGCAGCTAAGAGAAACATAGCGTGATAGAGAAGTGTTGTTAATCATTTTGCTGTAGAGTGCTATCCTGATAATGACAGCAGAACTTAAATCCGTCATGCTTCCTATCCCTTGTGCTACACAATTCGTTTAAGAGGACATCCCACTGTGGAGACCATCACAGAGCGTAGCAAGAACAGGTACAAACACCTTTTGAGTCTATGACCCTTATCAAATTTGGATTCCACACCACCCCCAGAGAAGGAAAAAAAAAAAAAAGGATGCCAATTAATTCAAAGTCACAGTAGGCTGCTGATTATAAGCTTAAACAAGATAATAAATGCATGGATATTTTTCCACTTCGAAAACCCAAAATGTTATCTACAATAAAAAATATCTGACCGTTTTATTTATATTTTTATTAGAAACTGCAGAGAAATGTCCTATAGTATTTAACTTGTTTAAAGGCAAATTTATAGATCAATACATGAACAATTGTATTGTTATGCTAATCCAAATATTTTTTATCTTTTCCACTTGAAGGCTGTTTTTTCATGTCTGTTGAATCTATAGGAACTGCTGTGTTCTGATTCTTTGTTCTGAGCCAGAGTATTCTTTGGGAAAAAGTGCAGGGCTGTTTTGCCCTGTATATTGAACATAGCACAAAGGAAGAAGCTTTGCAATGCTTTCTGTGTGGATAGTTAAACATGTTTTGTTGGTGAATGTGTTCATGGGATGTTTTTTTATGGTTTATCTGACACAAGGCATCAGTCTTTCTGCTCCATGATTGCTTTTCACACAGCCTGTAGGTGATTTTACTTTCTTGAAACAATATCACTGTCAACTGATAATAAAATGTCATAACCTGATATTACATGTAATATCTTCTTACATGACTGGAGATGTTCACTATATATTTAAAAGAGTTGCCAATATTTTCTCTGTCCTTCAACTCTAAGTCCTGATGAATTTTGCTTTACTTGTGTCAATAACTCATGCAAGGAGCTTCAATGTGTGTGCAAATGGTGGTAGGTCTCTGCCCCTTGTTCCAGAAGCCAATCGGGCAGCTGCCAGTCACAGGGAAATTCTGTCTTAAGGCCTCATCTTGACAGATAAGTAGGAATCCATCTCAATACTTAAGGGTGGATTAGTCTCCGATTCAACTGATTATGGCCTGAATATGTTTGCAAGGCTAAGTTTAAATATTCTGGTGGGTGGTTTTAGAACATTCAAAACAATAATGGTCTAAATGAGCTAGAGCATCACATTTAACTAGAAAAACATAATTAATAATTTGAAACTGCTGAAGAAATTTTTTCATGTGCATGCCCACATTATACAAAAATCCGGACAGTCTTGAAGGGAAAAAAAAATCAGTATTAAAAATAGAAAATACACGGGAATGAAGAAAATGTGGAATAATAATACCATCAAGGTTATTATAAAAATGTACCAGAATTTGTAATGGAAGATTAAGAGCAGAAGCAGAACTATAGAACTGGCAGAATTAAAGGCAATAAGATGCTTATTTAAAAAAAGAAACAAAACAGTCCCAGAAAAGAATAGTTCCAATAATATTAATTGGTTATTAAATGAATTTTGCACAACTGTTATTAATGCTGGAAGTTTTTTTCCAGATACAGAAGACACAAACAATGCATGTGAGATGAAAATTTTAAAAAGTCATTCACAGCCAAAGATGATGCTAGGTAACAGTGCTGATGTCAAAAGAGGAAACTTGCATGACTAAGACTGTAGATACTAGACATCAGACCAGCTGGATGGGTACATCAGGAACAGAAATACAAATACATAGAGCCAGTAAGCCTGCATTTCATGATATGAGGTTGGAAGAATTGATTCTTGTATGAGGTTAGAAGTTCGGTTCATAATATAATAGGACATTCTTAGGCTTGGTGTATAATCTCTTCTGAATTGTTAGCCTGAAATACTTACTAAAGGAATAAAGGTGAAATACCTTTTCAAACAGGTAGCTTTTAAGTCTTGTGGATGGTTAGTCCTTGTTGGAATGTTTTTATTAAGGAGATAGACAGTTGTGTATAGAAAGAGCAGAAAATCTTTTTCCTTTTCTGCAGGACAGATTAAGAGCAATTACATCCCATGAAAAATTCATGTGAATCACCATGTGACATAAAAATGGCTGTGGATTTCATTTCAGCCATCAAGCCTGTGGTTCAGTGATGGAAATAAAAGCAGATCCAATTATTTCAAAAATTGCAGCTTTACTGAGAACCACTGTTGAATCTCATTAAAATTATGTATTATTTTAAAAAGAAAGAAAAAGGGGGAAAAGGCGTTTAATGATAAAAATGTTTCCTACAGTTGCAAATTGCCTTGCATTCTCTCAGACAAATAAAGGAAAGAATGAAACACTTAATTATGTTTTGGATGATGTTAGGATAGGAGACAAGCTCTGCTTGCTAATGACTTCTCTTCGCTTAGCTACCCCTAAGCCATTGATGCTACCAGAATTGAATCACCAACCATTCTGAAATATGAATGGGTTTTAGGTTGCTTTTCCCCTTTCCTGGCATGAGTGAGGAGAGGGAAGGGAGTAGAAGCTTGCAGCCTCTTTGGACTAAATTCTTCACCTCTCCCAGAGGAACAGAGAGGTGCAGGATGAATTTTAGACAAATTTAAACTGACTGCCTAAAGTGTATCTCTGCTCTGGTCAAAGGAGCATTTGAGACCTAAAGCAAAATCACTGTTCAGCAAAAAGAATGTATGCAGTGGGTAGCTCTGAAAGTCCCATCAACCCCTTGCCAGAGAAGAAAATGTTGCTGAAAACACTGATGTTGAAGACCCTTGAAGAAAATACACCAGTTTGAAAGAGATTTCATCTAGCAACAGAAGAACCAAATGCTTGTGGCCTGATGATAAATCCCTGTCTCAGTAAACAGTTTTCTTCAACACTGAAGTAGCTCTTCAAATGAAGACTTGTTGACGTCAAGTAAAAAGATCAGTGTAAGTGGAATGCCTTGATTTTACTAAAATAGATCAATTCAGGCTCTGAGGAAGAAAAAAAATCAAACATGGAAAGATTTTTTTCAAAACAACAGAAGTTTGAGGATTTTGTTAGAGCCAAAGGTAAAGCAAAACTACCATTGACTTCTGTGGGGTGTTAGGGAATGTCAAAAAAATTGTTCATAAGGAGCTCAGGATAGCTGAGAAAAGACAAAGAACATGGAAGCAAAATGAATTAAGTGACTTCATCGGGATGACAGATGACACAGCAATTTAATGGCAAAGCTGGAAAAACTCCATGTTCCTTGAACACCATGCCTGCTTAACTATGGCTTTTCAGCATGAGTAGGTAATCCCACTGATTTCCAATACTGCAAGAAGAGAAGGAATCTGATTGAGACACTATTCATGTGGTGTGGAGAAAGGCAAAGCACTCATGTACATTAGATCTTGGCAGACTAGGCAAAACAGACTGCCTTGTGCAAGTACTCTGAAGAGATGAGCAGAGTAAAAATTTGTAATAATTATTCAACTTAATAGAGATGAGAAGAAGAAATAGGAGAGTCCCAAGACTGATCCCCTGCTCAGAGAAATCACTGAGAGACTTTAATTAATGTTAATTGGAATGGATTGATCTTTTTTTGAGCATTAAGTTAGCTTGAAACCACAGTTGAAAATGCAATCTTATATTAAGAAATATATTAAGAAATGAAAGTTTGAATGAAGATCAGAGGACACAAAACAATAAATAAAATATGGCCCCAATGTCTTTAATATTTATAAAATGTAAATTGTTAAAGGATATGGATGTCGTTACCTCAGTAAAGAGTAAGCATAGCAATTAGAAATAAGTACATCTGGAAAATTAAAAAGTCATTTCTGACCTGTGTCTGTGTGTTCAATCATTCAGGTTATTAAGTAAGGTCAGTAAAGTCTTACTATGACAACGCTTAACTCAATTATAAAGAACCGTGTGGTGAATGCATAGGATAGATTTTATGTTTATTTGGTATGTATTTAGTGAAATGTCAAAAAGGTTTTTTTTCTTTCTAATTATACACTTCCAAAACACAGCAAAGAGCCGATGTATTTCTGAGCTTTTTTTTTTACCAATTGTAAATTACCAGTATTCATGGCATGCACACACTGGAAAACCATTTCAGTTTTGCCTAGAAAAGAGACAGAGATGGCAAATGAGGAATTGGAAAGAACTGATTTCACTAAATATTGAAGAGTCACTTGATTATTTAAAAAGCTTTAAAAATTTAAAATACACAGAATGGGAAGATGGTGCACCAAAGTGTTTCTCTAAGCATGTGTCCTGACTCTGCACTACAGCTTTGAATGAGAGAAACCAGTTAGAAGGCATGTCCTCCAGGACTCAATCTTTGCTGAGTCTGAATAAAGGTAGAACTCAGACTTCCATGTGGCTGTAGAGTTAGCCCAATGCATACATCTTTGAATATATAAAATGAACTATTAACAGAGTATTTAACTGTGCTGCATTTGGTTGAATAATAACCTTTTTAGTGAACAAGTGCTCCTTCAGATTAAAGAGTGCTCACATCCACCCACAACACTCACTCTCTTTACTGCTCTCTGAAATTTAATCGTAATGCAGTAGTTCAGTCTCTAGCTGTTGTTGAAAGAGCACCTGAGGGGTGATGCTGCAAAATGAAAGCTCAGAAGAATGTATGACATTTTCACCCATCTCAGCCAATTCTCAGAAAAGCCCACTAAGAGTGGGATTTGGCAAGTCACCCTAGCAGCTCATCAGAGGAGGAGGGATGTAAGGCTTTGCAGACCTTATGAAGTCCTTGTCACAGTTTCAGGTGTGTTGCAGTGGTTCTGTGTGTGGGTTGCATCTGTTTTCAAGCATCATGTCTGAAGTCTTTAAGTAGAATTGAAAATGAGAAATATAACAGGATTAAAAAAAAAATTACCTCCATTCATGGAAAAGAGCTAAATATGACAACCCAAATGCAAGCTTGGTTTCATGATGTCCCTAAACTGTTGATGGTTGAAAGTAGTTGCTACCAGCAACAGAATCATTTAATATGACCCTAATTCTTGTAATCTCCTCAGAGCAGCAACTTCTGGCTGTCTAACTGGACCCTTGTTGTAATACAGTATTTACAGTTTTCCCGTGCCATTGCATTCCTGCTACACATTTTCAGCTGTGGTGGGTTTTTTCTCCTTTCTTTTCCTTTTAAGTCCAGACAGTGATTTATCTCTACTGCATATAAAGAATAGAGCAAGTCTGGGCTGTTAACACTGGTGACTGTGTCTCCCCTGCCCTCCCCTCCACTTTTAGTGGGCACAGAAATCACTCTACCACAAATCCGTATTTTCTACTTCAAATTTTTTCCTGACTGATCCTGAATCTAGGGAATATATCTGAGTCTTATACTGTAAGGTAGAAAGGAAAGAACCTGAATGGGGTCCATTGTTCAAACCACAGCACAACTGCTCTGCTCAAAGCCCAGCAGAAGACTATGTTATGATTTTAATCTTCTGCAGTGAAGGAAACAGTTGCTATGGGAGTGTCAGGACTGAAAAGAACTTGGGATGCTGGGATAGGGCTATGAAATTTTAATGTAATGGCTGGAAGACAAAATCACTGTAATCTTCTAGATAGTACATACCAGAAAAATACTAAGGGGATAACATTTTTACACAGCATTATGCTCTATCCTTCTGCACTTGACTCTGACAACTATGGATCTTCACACACTCTGCCCAAGACTCCTTTCTTTTTCCCCTCTGCTGCAAGAAACATACATGGTGTTCAGTTTCACAGATTGTCCCAATACACAGCTACTGGCATCATTTCTTTCAGATTGTCATAAAGTGACACCTGATGAAACCTCATTCTTGGAGGTTTCTTAAAATCTTAATTCTCATCAGAAAAAGAAAATTTTCTCCAAAACTATGACTAGCCAATGAGATTTAAATACCCTGCAGCCATGCAAATCCTGAGACCCACTAGCTTCCTTAAAGGAGGCAGTCTGAGAGGGCCTCAGATTGTTGGAGATCAGTGGTGGCAGGCCAGAACCCAAAGAGAAGAGGTGCTAGGAGATGACTCTTACTGCACTGTGGCTCAGGATGTGCAGAGAAAAACATTCCAGGCTCATTCCTTCACCTTTTTCTGGAAGGAATTATCAGCTTAGCAGCATCACTGAAAAAGGTCTGCAGATTACAGGGGGAAACAGGGATAGTTAGTGAGGTGGGGCATCAAGTCTTAACATTGCTAGAGCTCATCTATTCCTGCTGTACATTCCCCTGCTGAAATTACCATTTTGGGCAGGTAGAGAATATTATCTTCCTGACTGGAAACCCATTAACTCTGTGGAAGGTCTTTCATATTAGTCATCAGAGCTAGTGAAACTGATCTTTGGTCTGCTCAAAGTGATAGGCACTACATTTAAAAAGAGCTAAGTGTCTGAAATGCAACAAAAAGGTCTTGTAGGGAAATGAGAATTGCAGGAAGACTATCTCACAGCTACTGCCAGCTTTCACTAGCTGAGCCCAAATTTATGGTTGTTTCCGTTCCTGTTGAAGGAATGGATTATGCCTAAGAGGAGGTAGGATTGGGTGGGGGAAGAGAGAGAGAGGGAGGGACATGGAAGAAGAACCTCGATGCTTTCTAGTTTTAGTAAATCAGTCAGAATGAGAATGGGTAATTAAGTGTCTATTTTTAAAAAAATTAAAGGACTTCACAATGGGCATCTACAGAGATCAGAGTGAGAAAGAGATGAGTTCAGGTGAAGAGAAAGGTTTGGGAATATTCGGTATCATTATAGGGATGACCAAGTTCGCCTGTGAGTTTGCCTTACCAAGCTTTAGGTATCAAACTGTTCATTGTGTCCACCTGAGCTGGCAGGCATCTCTTCCTTGCTACTCAGTAGGGAGAAATGCATACCTCAGAACATGATGTCCCAGGTGCATGCCTTAGAAGGGGATGTATTGCTGTCCACAGTGTATTGCTGTCCACAGTGGCCTCTCCCTACTGACTAGAAGAGCTCAGAACACGCTTAACTTGTAGCTATCAAGCTATTGGGCAAGTGCTCACTCATGAGGAGCCTCTTCTTCTATTACTTCTATATAATCATTGCAAAGTCCTTGTGTAGAGGAGTGCCCCCAATGGGAGAACATCATGCTAAATAATCAGCTTAGTTAATCTTAATCATGGCCTTAAACCAGTTTGCAGTCCATTTCCCTCTCTGGAGCTGGAGATGGCTGTGTCTGGCAAAGGGCAGCCCCTGAATTCTTGTCACAGAGGCCACCCCTGTTAAGATCCCTGCTGTCAGCACCTGGACATATGAACCCAATGCTGTGTAGCTTCCCAGACTTTGTCTCTTCTGCTGCAGAAATGCCCTGCATTTCTAAGGTAAGGTTCAGAGGATAATTGTTCTAGTGTCTGGAGTTTTGCTTTTTGTTTTGAATATGCTTTTCAGACGATATCAAAGCAGGAAAAGCCACAGGGCAAAGTGGAAAAATATTGTTCATGTCTTCTAATTAAATTCATTGAAGCAAATCATCTTTCTGCTTCTTACATTCTCTCTTGTCTGCAGTGTTTCTGTCTCTCCTCCAGCATGAGCTGGCACCTTCTTCTCCTGAGAGACACACACTTGCTCTGCTAAAGGCTGATGAAGTTAGTGCCCCAGAAAAGTCATTTCCCAAACACAGGCCTGAATAACCAGAAAATAATATTTTCACACAGCATTGTGAATATAACACAGAGTCCTCAGGCTTGTAGTGGCTGCACTGGGAAGCAGGTGAGAGATGGAATATTGATGGGCAGTCTAGAGAGCAAGCAGGTGCTTTTAGAGCCAGCTATGATCATGCTAGTGAGCTGTGCTTGTTTTCAGACAATCAGAGACCATGTGTCTCTAAGACTTAGGCTTTTTTTCTCCTGACACATAAGTGGGAGGGGCTAGTTTCTTTCTGTGGTGAGAATGAAGTCAAACAAGAGCAGGAACTGGGGCCGAGGAACCTGCCACACTGGGAAAGTGACAGGCAAGCTGTTACCAGTAAGGATTACTAGAATGCATGAATATATAAATAAAAGGGAGATTTTCTATCAGCAAAGAGATGCACACCATGTTTCCCACTCTCCTCGAAAGTGCTCCAGAATTAGAAGCTTGTGCCCAACTTAAAAATCTGCACACTAGTTTTTTGCCAATGTGCAAACTTCCTACCCTCCCACACTCTACAAATCTCTTTGACAAAAATCCTGCAGATGATGGATTTCCACCCTCAAAGCACATAAGGTCAAGAACAATAAGTACCTGAACTCACTCACATCAGCATCTGCTAAGCAAGATCTGAAAGGTAATCACAGGGTATGTACTTGCTTGACCTGTTGTCATGGTGCCAGGACCTGTCCATCAGTGGGCATGAAACAACATCTCTTTTCTCTCCTGCCCTGCCAGCTCAGACACAGAGAAGTGTTTCTACTTTTTCTATTTGTTCTGCCCAGGCTCTAGTCTGGGCTGAGGTTATTGGTGGCTTCTCTGTTCTGCACACATAGAGCCCCTTCTTTCAGGTGCTTCTCAAAGTCCCCAGTGTTCCTTCTCTCAGTATCAGAGTTCCTGGGTTTGTCACAGAGTTTGTGCTAGCCTCTTCTACGTGTACTTTCGTGGTAGTAATTTTTGAAGGACTCTGCTGTTTTGAAGAACTCTGCTTCCACTAACACACGACTTCTCTTGTGGCAGCAAACACTGAGATTTGAAAGGGCTTTTCTCTCAGCTTCTCAACAAAAACTGTTACACAAAAAGATTCCAGGTTTTAGCAGAAAAGATTCCAGGTTTTAGCAGCAATTTGGATAACTAGGGCCATTACCAAACAGGCTAAGGCTTTGCCCAAAAACCCCAACCAGCTGATCCAAAAAAGCTCATGTGATCCGAAAAAAGCTGGTCAAGTGGATTCTTACTTGATCTTTTTATTTACTCCTTTTTTACATTTGAAGAATAATTGTTCATTAATGTCCTGAAGCAATGCAATTTTCTTAAGTAATAGGATTCCTACTGGTCCATGGCTTTGCTAGGCATGCACAGATCTTTTATGATGGGAAGGTACTAAATAGTGGTAGGGGTACAGAACAGCGTAATCAGCTGAGCATGTTGGTGATGTGCATGGCCCCATTTATGTGCAGGCTCAGTTACTGATGTGTTTCCTTCCAACACTCCTTGCCCCTTGATGTCATCCAAGGTGTGATTTAAGGTCTCTGTCCTCTTCCACTGTCTCCCACACCGTACATCCAGGTACTGGAAGTCTCAATGATGTCAAAGTGCTCAGACAATATGAAAATAAAATACCCTTTGCCTAGCTTGAGGAGGATGAGCATGGCTGGGTATCAACTACCCCATAAGTAAGTTCTTTGAGCTGCTGTTTTTTGACATGACCACAACAAAAAGTCAACATGCTACATGCATCCCATTCATTACTGTGTCAGAAAAACCCCACCCAATTAGATTGAGAGAAAGAAAATGGGCTTGTTACTCTTGTCTTGACTCACTGTCTGGAGGATGAATGCTTCCATGCAGAAAGAGGTTAACACTTCAGCTGTTCCATACCCTCCTGTCTGAATTGCTGTGAGGTCCTGAATATATGGAAAGGGCAAGAAAAACTGGAGACCCCAACCAAGACCTCAAGAAATTTTGAAATTTATTAAAATTATTAAAGAGCCTTTGAAAAGGCTCTTTTTTTTACTTTAGTGAATCGAAGCTGGTAGGAGATGAAATGCCTTTGTCTTGTTGCCATAAAACAAAGGTATGCCTGGGAAAAATGTACAGTAGAGACAGCAAACTCCTCTCCATAAGGTTCATCTCTCCTTTCTGCTGTACAGCTCTTAGCTGGATGTGGGCTGTGAGCTCCATGGGATCTGCTTCTGCTCACATATCCCTGACAATACAAGACATTTGTTCTCTGACCACGGCCAGCCAAGAGAAAGGATGAGCAAAGCTCAACAGCTGATTCCACACAGAGGAAATGAGAAACATGCACCTCATCTCTAGAATGGGTTTTGAGCTATTGGCCCAAGCTGGTTGCTTGCTGTTGCAATGGTCTGAGATTTTTTTATGCCATGGCTGTTTACAGGTGAAAACTGTTCTCCAGGTTTGTCATAGCAACGCAGCCTTGCAACACTATACAGACTGAGTAGGTCTCTCACTTTAACGCCATTGCTGCTGTTTTGTTGGATTGTTAAGATGAACCAGATATTTTCCCTTACCAAATTTCACTACAAACATGTCTTCACTAGTCTCTTGGGAAGCAAGAAAACTACCTCGAATTACGTAAGAAAGACGCTGGTGTGCCTGTTCAAAAAGGGCTAGAGAAAAAGAAGTGACTTGCCCTTCATTTTTTCCTGTCCCTCTGAAAAGCTACGGCATATGAATAAACACCCATAATTTCCTACTCACTCTTTTGGATGTCAGAAGTTTTCTTCCTATTTTTAAAGCATTTTGATGTCAGAGTTCTCACCTCTGTTGCCAGTTAATGGGATTGAGAAATGCTCTTTGCACTTCAGAGGGAAGAATGTGTCAAAGGTTTGAAACTAATTGATTAACCACCTTTGATTTTGCTGAGTCTTGGCTCAGAGTTTGTGACAATGCCTTGGTCTCCACATATGTACTGGCAGGGTGGCTGTGCTAATTAGATCCTAGGTGCAATGGCAGGATTTATTCCACACGGAAGAATCCCCAAGGAATTGATGACAACAATTAAATAGTCTCAAAGCAAGGACTAAAGATAATCATCTGACTAATCTTTCCTGATCTCTTACTATTGCTGAATTACATTATCTTGTTCTGTCAACAAAGTCAGCATTTACAACTTTGGTGTAGGTTACTGAAAAAAAAATTCTTACTGAAAAGTTTGAGGCAGTTTATTGTCCTATCAAATTCATCCTATCAACTCAGGGGAGTTACTGAGGACAGTATAACATATGAAAATGGCACAGAAGCAACTTCTTATATTTCAGTTTGGCATCATTTCAGCAATGACTGTATTTCAGAGCAGACTCACTGCAGCCCCTTTAGAAGGGTAAATCTTATTTAAATTCTCTGTTCACCAAGAAGAAATGAATTGTCTCCCATATGGTCACACAGAAAGCTGACAAAAATTGCAGATGCATACCTAAATATTGGTCTAAGGGACTCTTTTCCTCCCAGGTTAGTCCCTGGAATTTTCAGCAGTAGTGATATGAGTGCTACTTGTATATCTGGGCCTGTTAGTTGGCTCTATTCTAATTTTCTTTTTCTTTTTTTTTGTGTAATAAGCTATGTTTATGACGCATTGAATTTTTTAAGATAGAAATTAATCTTTTTCACTTCCCTCAAACCTACTGTCTAATAGAAGACTACAATTAAATGCAACTGTCCCTCAGTGCTGAACTACACTAGGGAACACATATTTACCTGGAGCATACTTTCAGTCACGTACGAGGGTGCCACTTCCAGAATCCTTTCTCAGTTCTTTCTTTCCCTGCTGTGATAAGCTCTGTTAAGCTATTACTTTGCTGATAACACAGTCGTACATGTTAATGAGCACTTTTTAGTGTACAACATAACGCCAAGGAGTGCCTAAAGTTTCGTAACAGCTAGAGCTGATGTGTGCACAGACAAATGTTTTAGCAATATGCTAGAAACAAAACTGACAGTCAGAAACTGTTTATTAAAAAATCTGCCTTTTGTGGCTTCCCAGAGATTTGCAGAGATGAGACGCAGAGAACTCACACAGTTTACCTACTGAAAGCTGAACTTTAAATGAATCAGCCATTTAGGGTTCAACCTCTGAATTTTCAGCTGGCTTCAAGCTCCAATCTGCCAAACTGTTGTGATCAATAAGGCAATGGAATGCTGAACCCCACCAAGAACAAACCTAGCAAGGCAGGATAATAATAAATTTTTAAGCCTCATGAGTAAACAATGAGTTCCGTATTGCCCTGGAGAGTACAAACTATATTTCTTTTGGCAGTTATCTGGATCTTCATCATGCTTTTCACTCTAAGAAAAAATATTACTCCTCATCCTATGGTGAGCCACTCCTTACCATCTGGAGCACTTGTATTACGTTCTTGTAAAAACACACTGACTGGACTAGAGCTTTTAAAATAAGATTTAATAATTCAAAAATAAAAACAAACCCAAAAAGCCCTAAACCAAACAAGAACCAAAACAGAAATGAGCTGTCACAAGTAGGTAATCACAGGCTATGGAAAAGAAATAGTTGTGTCTAATCTAAGTTGCTGCAGTATCCTGGGGAAATAATTTTACCAGCCTTGTACTAAAAGAAAGGCTTTCATTTGGCAAAGGAAAAAATGCAGGAGGCAGGAAGAAGGATGAGCAGCTTATACTCCATGTTCTGATCTTACACAGTGCACACATAAAGAAAGATATATCCTATGGATTTATTTATGCTATCAGATACGTAGCTATAACATAAATTCTGCTAAACTCATACAAGCGACTGCATTTATCCATTTCCAGGACCCTGCCATTGGCTTATGGGAAGTTTTTGTTGTAGAGAATTAAATGTAGACTCTAGAAACACAAGAAATCATTACCTGCTTTGGCTGGGAGCACACCTGCTCTGCATTGCTGGAAAATGCCTCTGTTCTCATGGGAACCTTCTGCAGCTTGACCCCATCCTGCTGATCATGGAGCAAAACTAAACTTTCACTGTAACCTATAAGCAATTAAGCTGCAGTTGTTAAATATGTTAAATATGTAGCTTTTTTTTCTTCTTGTTCTGTTTAACTGCTTTGAAGAACAGAATTGACCCAGATTTTCTTAACTGAACCTGCAAGTTGGAATTTGGGGGAGAGATTTTCCACAGGACCCAACAGGCTTAGGAGTACAGTATGTACTGTACTTATCTTGGGCCCCGTGGTCATTAGTCAGTGCACTGATTTCAGTCAACCCTCCAGGTACCTAAAATCAGTATTTTGGAGCCTCTGATCTTATGCTCTTCTTCATGAGTCAGATATTCTCTGCTTACTCTGGAGATTGCTTCTCTGATTACAAGATGGAAGACTTTGCTAGTCAGCAGTAATTTAATTCTCTCCATTCCTGAAGCTTTCAAGACCTCATTCTCTTTCACTGAGGCTAACCATATTGCAGAAAGGCATTGTTTTAATATGGATGCTGCATACACAAAAGAAAGAAAATAAACATATTTGCAAACACAGAGAAAATGAAAATATGTTTTCTGCTGAGTATTCTGAAAAATTAATGGTATGTGATACTTGTGTCTGTTCTTTCTCAGAGTCTTTGTTTCCAAAGAGTAGTAAATTTGTTCACAAATTGCAGTTCACATCACCTGTACGTAGTAATGGGAAAAAAAGGCATTTGACTGGGAAAGCTTAGCGTAGTCCAGTGACTTGAGCAGTGAGCAGAATGGCCAGTTTGCTTCAGCAGAGTCAGCATGTGTAGTAGATTAAGCCAAAATGTGTTTCCCATCTGCCTCTACACAAACATACCTGGGCACGGGGACAAAACAAGAGGAGTTAGAGACGCGCACATGCCTGCAGGGCCAGGATCTTACTGGCATCACAGAGATGTGGTGGATGGCTTCTGTAACTGGGTATCAGGAGAGCAGACTTTAGGCTCCTCTGAGATCTGCTTGGTAGAATACCATGGGATAAAGTCTTGGAGCAAATAGGAGCCCAAAAAAGCTGTTCAATATACAAGGATCTCCACCTCCAAACTCAGGAGCAATGAATCCCAACAAAGATGCCCAGCAAGATCATGGAGCAGATCCTCTAAACTGGAGAGACATGGATTTGATGGCTGGACCACTTGGTGGTTAAGGAATTGGCTGGATGGACACAAAGAGCTGTGGTGTAACATCCCATCCTTAATGGGAAGGGAGCATGCAAGATTCAAAAATGCTTGTTGTCAAAAGTAACAACAAAAGTCAGAGGGTCCACAAAAACTCACAAAGTTTTATTAGTAAATTACACACTTGGCACGGAAATTGGTATTAGTTAGTCCCTGACCTACTATATAAGCACACGGCAGTGGATTTTGGGTAAAGGGTTAAGATGAAAAGGAAGAGAGAAGGGAAGAGATGAATTAGAGAGGAAGTGAGAGGTAGAAAGAAGAAGGAAGGAAGGAAGGAAGGAAGGAAGGAAGGAAGGAAGGAAGGAAGGAAGGAAGGAAGGAAGGAAGGAAGGAAGGACAGACCAGGGACTGGTTCCAGTGCCAGGGTGGTCTCGATCCCCCCACAGTCCCTGCCCACTTCTCGACCTCATTCCTGTGCTTGTGCTGTGCTGGGCTTATGCCCAGGAGCCAGAGCAAGGATGTTTGTCCTGGAAAAGCTCTGCCCTTACCTCCACATGGCCCCCCCATCTCCAGCCATGTCTTGTTCTTTCCCATGGCATGTTATTACCAATAATTCTTGTCTCTTATTACTGACAATCCATGGCTGGCTCCACAGCTATTGGGCTATCAGTGTTTGAGACATACACATTAGCCCCCTTGTCTTCTAGGATTCTACATGTGATTAAAGGCTCAGTGTCCAAGCGGACACCAGAGACGAGTGGTGTCCTCAGGGTTAGGTGTTGAACTGGCACTGTTTGGCATCTCTGTCAGTGACATGGACAGTGGGATCAAGGGCACCCTCAGCAAGTTTGCCACTGACACCAAGCTGTGTGGGGCAGTTGACACGCTGGAGGGAAGGGATGTTATCCAGAGAGACCTGGACAGGCTGGAGAGGTGGGACAGAGCAAAGCCCATGAAGGGCAACAAGGCCAAGTGCAGGTGCTGCCCCTGGGTCGGGGCAAGGCCAGGCACAGACACAAGCTGGGAAGAGAATGGACTGAGAGCAGCCCTGAGGAGAACGACTTGAGGGTGGATGAGAACTTTGGCATGGCTTGGCAATGTGCACTTGCAGTCCAGAAAATCACCTATCCTGGGCTGCATCAAAAGAAGCGTGGGCAGCAGATCTAGTCAAGTGATTCTATCCTTCTATTGTGCTTTCATGAGACCTATCTGGAGCACTGTGTCCAACTCTGGGATCCTCAACATAAGAAGGATGTGGACCTGTTGGAGCAAGTCCAGAGGAGGTCACAAAGATGATCAGAGGGCTGGAGCACCTATCCTCTCTCCCATGGCTGGATGGGACTCTAAGCAAAGTGATCTAGTTGAAGGTGTCCCTGCCTATAGGGGGTTTGGGATGAATTGGATATATTTTTAAGGTCTCTTCCAGCCCAAGCTGTTCTATAATCCTATGATCCCTTTCTTTTAACTAGGTTTGTCTGGGCTGGTCTCCACTGAAACCAATGAAAAGATTCCCCTTCATCTGAGTTTGCAGAAAATTCAGAGATGGCTTCTGCAACCAGGAACCTGATACAGTTCTGTTTTTCACTTAAACAGCAAACAGTGGACAGATGTGATGTTGTTTTCAATCAAAGTAAAGAAACAAGGCTTGTCGAGGACAGATCTGATCTTTCCCAGAGAGCAGTGCTTTATCTTGCACTCCATCTGTTGTGGAGAAGCAGAAAAGCAAATTTCATACCTAGTTTATGGTAGCACTACCCTTGGATGCTTGGGGCTCTCGGTATTCCCATAGGAATGCTTTGCAGTCCCACAGCTAACTGGAAAGGAAACCAGGGGTGTGGTTTTCAGCCAGCAATATTGCCATGGGGGGAAGGAAATGACTGCTAGATTCACCCAGTGTCACCACAAGACGACGCTGATGGGAGGCAGATGAAGATCAGATGAGTCCTTTGAAATCTGCAACTGCATCTGATCTGTATTTGTGGTGGAAGAGGAAACCCATAGGCCTCTGCATTTGCTGTGGGAGCCCCCTCAGAGAAACAGGGGGATAAAACTGAAGAGCATGCTGGAAGACCTGAAACAAGACAGGTCATGCATGAAGAATTGCTGTGATTTTGACAGAGCTGAAAGCCTGAGCTAGCACACAGTAGCAAGGCCTGTGTAGCCACAGGGAACTTCTGGGGAGAAGGAACCTTGGATGAGGTAAAGGATTCAAAGGACATGAACCAGGTTTACAAATAACTGCTGCTGGAAAACTGCCTGAAGAACTCTGAGGGCCCCCAAGGAGATGGTTTCGGAACATCTTTTTCAGGAAAGATGAGGCCCTGCCTTTGCATCTCAAGTGTCCTGTACCTGAAGTTTAATTGTCCTCCTTCCTTTCTCTCTGCCACCTCTCTCCTGAGCTGTGCTCCTGTCTGGCTCACACGCAATCGAACAATGTAATTTAGGACTGCAGTTTCCAGACTTTGCCTTGTTCTTTTCCATTATTAATCAGCTCTCTTCCACTAGCACACTGACAGGGTCAGCAGAGCTGTGCAGCAGCATGTAGAGACAAGAAAACGCCCACACCTACACTCACTCCACACAGACCCCCCACACAGACCCCACACGCACCCCGCTGGCGTGGCACGGACTGAGACACCCAGCATTCTCTCTCATGCCTTTCATTCCTTGCCACAGCTTGAAATTTGCATGGTTGCCCATGTGGCAGGTTGTGGTTCTTTGTTTATTTCTCCTCACAAAGCACAGAGATTATCTAGGGTCAGCGTGTCTGAGTTGCCTGAAACAGTCTGTAATTTTAACAGTGGATGGCAGACCTTGCACTGAAATGGGTAAATTGAGAGACAAAGACTGTCCTCCTTTCATATGTGTTAAAAGGCTTCCCCACAAGTTTTCTGGGGACTGATCCTCTCTATCAAGCTCGGGAAAAATGAACTGATTAGAAAGACAAGTAGACCAACAAAAACAAACAAGCAAAAAGAGCCAAATTAAACACAAAATGAAATCAGCAGATTTGAGGGGAAAGAAAAGCTTGGACATTGTTGGGCCAGATCTCCATCAAAGTAGGTTCCGTGCTTTAAACAGTGGTGAGAACAGTGTACTTGGGGCTCTGGGTTTCAGCACCCTCACCTCCTGTGTTTACAGCCTGTTCACTCACAGAGAGACCAAAGAAATCATGTAGAAAAACTTCAAGTTTGTATAAATCAGATAAAAGGGGAGTCTTTTTCTGTACCCTAGACTCTCACAGTTGTGGAACTAAAGGTCAGTGCCGCACTCTGCCTATTGCTCTCGATTTCTTTCAGTCCTACATATATTCCTGGCAGAACATTTCATGCATTAATGATGGAAAGATCTAAATTGGGCTGATGTTCTCTTTCGTAATGGAAGAGAAAAAAAGAAATTTGCACAATTGATAAATAAAGTCCAAAAGGACAGATGAAAGATAAATCTTTTTGCAGTAGCTGCATATTTTAGTTTTCCAGATTATTTTTGGAAGGCATTTCATGAAGAATCAGGATAGACATAAGAAGAAATATTTTATTGCAAAGGGTAGTTAAGTTCCAGAACAGGTGAGAGGTTTTCAACAGTTGAGGTCTCTAAGAAAAAGACTTGTTCATGTCAAGTTAACTCCTGAGATAAAATGATGTGCATGTTGTTCTCCCAGTGTCTTTTCTAACCATATGCTTTCAAGTCTGGCTGAAAATTATTTTCTTTTTTTTGTATTGAGGTTCAGAATATGAATGAAATTTAATGGACAGAACTGTTAGTATAGGCTCCCACAACTTTTATATGAAACAAGGTAAGGAATAAGCATTTAAATCTCCCAGTAGCTTTTCAATCCTTAGCTGGTAAATAAAATAGTAATTCCAAAGATGGCTGTGTCTGCCACAGCTGTTCAGATATAGTTTCCATACTACCTGCAGCTACGCAAAACCACTGAGAAGTAAAATTCCCTGAAGAGAGATGTAACCAGTATAATTCACATGCCACCATTTTCCCAGAAACTAAAGCTCAGTGTTATGTGATATGCACTATTATTTCAGGCAGTATTATTTCATATACCGTAATATTTGGACTGAGGGCCAGTTTCAAGCTCTCAGAGCACCTTGGGAGGAAGAGTTGTTTCCTGAGTTCTAAGGTCCCACCATACAGTCTTCGAGTTGTCTTTGTATCCCCCACAAAACTCCTTTTTTATTTCTTTAACTTCTTCAGATAAATCACTTGTTGTTTCTAAGTAGGCAGTTCCAAATCTGATCCAAGGAAAACCACTCACTTGCATGTTGATTGTAGCTATTTTCCTGCAGAGTCAGTTCCACACCTGACCCAAACATACACAGTCACTTTCGCAAGTGTCTTAACTGTGATATTACTGTTTATTCATTCCATGGCCTAGATATTTGCAAGCTAAATATGTTCATTTTTAGTAGCAACTGTTGTCTTGTCTTAAGAAATTGTAGCTATATTTATGGCAGGTTCACATTTTAGGCTGCAGATCCCGTTGGCTCAACAGTCCTCTACTCCCTGACACTCTTACTGTCAGTAGAGTTAAATCAAATTCTCAGAATGTTTCTAGTTCATGCACCTACTTTGACTTGTGAAAAACTGGAGGAATAGGGAAGAAAAGAGATGGGGAGGAAGTTGATGTTGTATGTTAGTGTGTTAGTCTGGTCTTTTCCTGACACGCAGTCAGTGACTGTGGGTTAAGCCAAGGGCCATGGTATTTTTTCCCCACTCTTCCTACTTGATGACTGAGGACTCCAAACTGACAGTGTTTCGCTAACATGACCCGGTGACAACAATCCTCATGTGGCAGCAGAGTAATAACTCTAGGAGTGGCACATGGTACACATACTAAAAATGTTTCAGAATCTTCCTGGGTTAGGTCCATAATTCCACATATAGTAGAAGATACGGATATGTGGCTGAAGGCCGAGCAGGTAACGATACAACTTCTGATATTAAATTTTGTGGGGTTGAACCTTGAATAAAAATGAAACTATTCTCATCTTTCAAATTTTTTGGAAGCAATGCAATATTTCCCATCCCCAGGAAAACCAGAGCACCAGAAAGATTATTTTTAGTCATATTTTTAAAAATTATTTGTTGACTTCACCCAAATGATTTCATGTGAAGACATTATTTAAAAATTTTGCTTACATTAAGACTTTCCTTTCTATAATTTTATTTTCTCTGAAACAATTTTAAACCTAAAGTATGCTATTTTATTCACCTATGAATCTTCATAGCTTACATTTTTATTAATGCAAAGCATTACAAAATACCACCAAGTTTAAATGATAATACTGAATTCTCATAACTGGATGGTTTTGTTCCACTCTTTCCTGTGAGCTGGATGTTTGTTCAGCACATTCCTGGGCTAGAGGATCAATGCATTGTTTTGTGATGGAGGATTTGAAAGCATGCAGGGCACCCGTGTGTTACTATGATTTGTGTTGTCTCCACTACTGTTCTCCTCTAGCTGGCAAAGTAAGGCACATAAATTACACTGGGAATCGCCTAGAGACATCTACCTGTGGCCTGAGAGGGAGAATGGGGTCAATACAGCCCTACAGACTGACCACAGTCTAGCATTGCATGCCATTCCATCTGCGCGGTAGCTGGTCCTGTGTTGAATCTCCTTTGTGGTGTGCAGCCCTGTAACTATAAGTTGATCAAATTCTTTCTTTGTCTCACATATGAATGGAGACCTCATTTGTCTTTAATATCTTTCCCATGAAATCAGGTGTGACCAGCACCCAGTGGGTATAAAAATAACAAGACAAATGTCCTTAATGAACATTTTGGAGTGAGAGAATTGATTTAGCGAACTAGAGTGTTTCGAAGCCACTGCTTTCAACTTTGCAGGCTGTCATCCTAAATATAAATGATGATGAAGAAAGGAATCAAAAATAATGCCTTTGCTCAGAAATGTTTAGGAGAAAAAGTCAAACCCAACAGCCCTCTGAAATCAGAAAGTCATGAAAGCGGCAGTGCACTTTTGGTTTTATGGGTTAACAATCTGTACTAATCTTAGTAGAAAAAAATGAAAAGAAAAAATAATGAAAATAGCATCTAATTCATGTCTATTCAGCAGTAAGGTTTTGTTGATACTTGAAAATACTGAGTGCATGGTACCAACATAATTCTTTGATGTTTTTGAAATCATGTTTAATTTTCTTTTCAATGTTCTTTTCAAGTCTATTCATGCAAAATGAATTGTAAGCAATTGTGCAGGTGCTTGTGAGGTGACTGGTGGCTGAGGAGCTGATAGTGAGCAGCCATGAAGGTGGCTTTTCAAAAGGTAAAAAGGATAAGCAGAAGAATGTTGCTGCCAGACAGGGAGATGCGAGCCTGGGGACCACAAGCATCCTTGAAATGTACAGCTGGCCTCTTTGAAGCACAGCTGGGCACTGAGAAATGGGACACTTCCTGAGTTTGCATCATGATCACAGTACCAAGAAAGTTTAACCTCCATTTATCATCAGAAAAAGTGAAAACAGTCTGGGAAATTTGAACTGGTCTGAATAAACACAGCAGGTCTCTGAGCAACCTGACCTAGCTGAAAATGTTCCTGCTCATCGCTTTGACTAGATGGCCTTGAAATGTACTTTCCAGCCCAAGCCATTCTATGATTTGATAATACAGAGGGTAGCTTGCAGGTATACTTGTTGCTCTAGATTTGCATGTGACAATTTGAGTTGATTTTTCTGTTGTTGTTGTGTATCACATAAATCTCTGAAACAGTGCAAACACTTATGGAAAGAGCAGCATATGCATATGTTTAGTCCTCTATTAAATCTAGCCTCTTGAATATAATATCATAAAATAAAATTCTGGTTACTCATGTAATGTCTTAGTGGCATGCCTCTAATTCTTAGTGAAAGTAGCAAATTTCAAGTACCCGTTCTGCTCGCACGGTTAAGAGTGTTTCTCTTCAAATAGTATGAGTCAGCTGATTTTCTCATTAAGGTTTATTTTCACAGAGGTCTTTCTGTCCCACTTACACAATGAGAACATGGATGAATGGTATAGGATGTGTCCCACATGAGACTATATAAAACTGTTGACTTCACTGCCATCCTGTCTGTCCTGACCTGTTTGCTTTCTTTTGTTGTTAACTAGTTTTTCCCTGAAGCTTTGCCACATCTATAAACCTTAATTATAAAGTGCTGCAGATGGAATCTCAAAATCATTGTGGATGATAGACTTGAGCATCACACTTGTTAACAGAAAAGAGGAGGATCAACACCAGTAGAATGCCACCCTAACGCTTTACTACCACAGAGCTTATGTTCTCTTTACTAGAGACCCACAGCTGCAAAGTCCCATTTTCTCCCCTGTGCTTGTTTCTGAGTGATCTGAGCATCTTGTCTTGTGAAGGCTGTCCATCCACTGGGCTATACTTAGTGGAGGGTTGTTAGGATGGATATTTTTGGTGTCTGTGTAAAAGAGCAAAATGAGAATATGGGATGTTCTTACTGCAGAATATGAGGCACCACATGCAATGGCTGGCTTCATCAGCCATCCTGTTCAGCAGATGTGTTATTTCTCATATCATGATTCAGACAATGTGTTATCTCTCCCCTGCAGTATGGGATAAAGAAGAAGGAAGAAAAGGAAGCAGAGGCGCAGGCTGCACTGGAAGCTAATGCTGAAGGGAGTCTGACACGCCCAAAGAAGGCGATCCCTCCTGGCTGTGGGGATGAGGAGGAGGAAGAAGAAGAGAGCATCCTAGACACAGTCATCAAATACTTACCAGGGCCCCTGCAGGACATGTTCAAGAAGTAATAGCTGCAGACTGTTAGATGGGCATAAACAGTACTGCAAAGGATTTCTCTTTTGCCCAATGGGGATTTACAATCTTGCCATTCATCCCGCAGTCCTCCCCACCTCTGCCCTCTACTGCTCACTAGGAGTCCTTCGCTTCCCATTCCCTTCTGACTGCCTCTTTCCCTTTCCTCCACCCCCAGACTCATCCATTCCTTTATTTTGTATATAGTCACATCCAGTAGATGCCTCTGAATGGATGTAAAGATTAAAAAGCTGCAGACTACACAACTTTTATTATAAGCCATAGTACTATGTATGTTAAATAAGGCAACTGCACATCAAGCATAGAAAAGGAACAATCTCATTTCCATCCAATGCAAGAAGGAGTGTTCACTAAGTATGAACAGTGGCCTCTTTAATTTTTAAAAATTATCATATTTTTATTATTGATAATAATTAGTCATTATTATGATGTTCCTATTGATTGGGTCACATTAGCCATTTTTTGTTGAGCACATCTGCTCTTGGAAGGGATATCTCAGTTCTCTCATGGAAACAGAGCTTTTCTGTTTTAATTCCATCCGTGACATAAATAAAAGATCGTTTGGAAAGTAAATCATGCATGACTTACACAGCTGACATCACTCAGAACTGTGGAAGGAGTGAGTCATCTGCCCTCAGATGCTGTAGAAGTTAAATGCCTCAGAATCTAAGCAAGAGTCATGTTACTTTGGGAATTAGCCATACATTTACCCTGAATGAGCGAATTGGTCAGGCACTTGCCATACAGAGAGCTGAAACCGTAGAAGAGTGCATAGTGCTCTGGTAGAGGATCTCCCCAACCCCTCTGAAGCCAATGACAAGTGTATTTGCTGCTCTGTTTAACCAATCTTCCTCTTTCTGCCATATTCAACCATCCCATTCCCAGCAGTGCTTGCGGGTTGGACGTTTGGGTTCCAGCATATTGTCGTGGCTGTGTCCTGCCCACCCTTTCCTGCAGTGTATGGGAGTGTGTGGTGGCCTGAATGTGAGTCATGGCAGATCCATAAATATCCATGATGTTTATTGTGCTAAATTACTGCATTGCCTTGGGGACGTCACTTATTTTCTGCCCCACTGAGCTTGTACACCTGTAAAATGTAGGTTTCAGTCTCTACCTACTATAAAGGCATGAAGTGAGGATGCTTCTCTAGTGCTGTGCAGGAGCTAATTAATATTACAGCAGTGTGTGGTGTCCCTTGATGCTAGCAGGGTGGGAGAAATTTGTTTTCTCACCATTATCTTTGTGGCCTTTTGCAGACACAGGTACAGAGGTCTCCTCAATGAAACACTGTAGATATCACATAATTGCATAACAAAATCCAAATTCTGTGGGAGATGTTGACTTGCTAATACATATATGGATTCAATACATAGATAGACCTATTTTGAACACAAGTCCTCATGATCAGGTATCTGGCTTGTCATCTGAAGAGCTAATCCTGAAATTTTGCATCTGGCTAGGTCTCTGTTGTTGATGCTGTGAGACCATCACGCCATCTCAGTCTCACAGTCTTGTCAGGAAAAGCAGTATTTGTCTGGCAGAACTGGCATTGCTTGTCCCTGTCCTGGGAAAAACAAAAATTTCCTAAGTACATGGATGAGATTTGAAAGCAAATACACTCTTTCTGCTGGCGAGGAAAAGGAGGATAATCTCAGACACTTCATTATGTACCTAAATTAAGCATTTTGCTTCAATGGACCTTCTTTGCACTGGTTCAGTGTAACTGAGTTTAGGCAAACATTTCAGTATTTTCCTGAATAAGATATTTAAGAAGACATTTATCGCCTTTTCAGGTAAGCAGAAGAAATCTGTACCATGGTTAAGGAATTGAGCATGAGAGCTCTGTACCTTCCAGTAGCATCTGTTGTAAAAGGAAAAAGTATTTTGAAAGAGAATAAATATAGTATGCCCTCCTCGCACAATTTTTATTCAGGTGTCATAGCCCTCGTGTCTTCTCAAATAATTTCAAACACACCTTTCTATTGAATCCAAGGTGGAGGCTGAAGAAGTTTGACTGATCTACAAGTCAGAACAAGTTGATAAAGATACAACTTGTTTCAGGCTGGATCTATGAACGAGACTTGTTTGTCCAAGTACAGGCTGCCAAGGGCTACCCAGAGGAAAGAGAAGGCAGGTTTTACTCATTTTGATAATGTCAGGGGGACTTTTTTCCCCCCTAACTTTCATTTAAAGCAAGATGAGTGTCTCCCTCCTGAGACTTTTAATGACCCAGAACACTCTATGAATCATTGCTTGGGTATAGCATGGTAGTGTTGAACAATTTACCATTTTCTAGGAAGAGTGTCCTACTCACCCCATGCAAATTCAGCAACTAGAAATTTGAGTCTATTTAAGCAAATCTCACAGAATTGAAAACTCTCTTTCTGTCACAAAGGGAGCAGCTCGTTTTGACGCTCTGCCACAGAGTATCCAACATCCCCGAAAGCTAAAAGGCAGAGCCTGGCTCTTCGCTTCAGCCATTCATTGGTAGCTAGATCTCCTAACCTAGATCACTGACATACAGACATCAATACTTTTGAAATGCCCTGATTAATCTCTGTGGCAGGCATCCTCTAATACATAAGCAGGACCAGCAGCAATGTGCCTGTGCTAAAATGGACGTGTCCATTCATATGTATTTCCCTGGCCTTGTGCTGCAGAACTCTGCAAACAAACAAACAAACAAATGAGAATTTAAGCTTATTCCACTTTACTTTGGCTTTTCTCTACCACTTGTTTGCTGACCTTTCCCTAACCCCCATCACTGACTCCCTTCCTCATCCAACCAAATACTGTTCCTGATACAAGATCAGAATTTTCTGCCTAGCATCCTCCTTGCAGAATGTCAGTGCTGACTGTTTTCACAGTCTCTCTGGCAGCTTGATGTGCATGTCTGTGCACACATCTGTGGAAGGTGAGGAAACTGGAGAAGAAAGGGAGAAGAGAGAGAAAAGAAGACTGGTACTGTTCTTGATAACTGTGCCTCAGCAGCTGTGGCATTGAATGACTGGTCTAAGTCAGGATCCTGTGTAGCCTGTACTGAAATTTCTTAGGCAGGTACTGCTATCCCTGGGCTTGGAGCACTAAAAATACTGCTCTTGTGAGCTGAGCTCCTGAGCTGTGTGAACATCTGGATTGAACCCCTGAAGAGGGCCATAGGATCTCCATGCTGAGTCTGGTAGGCCTCATTCCAGGCTCACAAAGCAGGAGGGAAGGGAAGGTCTTTTATTAAATAATGTTTACTTAGTCTTTTTCATTGTGGGAGCTTCCCAGCTCAGCCATCTCATCACTTCTGTATCTCAACTTGCCACACCTGCAGCAGCCCTTCCTCCACTGACAGCAGAGAGTTAATCCAGGTGTGAGCTGGTAGTTCCCATTTTCCTTTTCTTGCCATAAGAAACATGTCAGAAGATCTGCCCCAGGTACTGGATAGGTTTTGCTTGGTTTTGCCTCACATAACTTTTGGCACTCCTCAAGTCAGTCCATGGTCCCAAAGTGCCTAAGCCATGCTGAACAGACTCAAGAGCAAGGCACTCTCCCTTCTCTTCTGCCCATCTACTTCCCTTCCCACTCAGAACTGGTAACAAGGGACACAGACACCTTTGACTCACATATGGAAGTTAAAAACATTGTCTCACACACTTTTCCCCTTGGCACTCAAGCAGGTGATGAAGCACTTAAACAAGAGACCAAAGAGAAGCATGGTTCACTGTTTGGATTCTGAATATCTTTTTGTCTTTCATGACATTGTTTTATTTGCATCACTGGTCTGTTCAATCTCAGGTAAATGAGGTGTTTTAGTTTTATAACTGGTTTTTATTTACACAGAAAGGTTGTTGGCTAGACACTGCAGTCATTTTCCCTCACAGCTCCAAGACCTTACTGGTTAGTAAAAAAATAGTCAAAGGGCCTTCACATTTGGAGGGTAAATGATTTAGTTTGCCATTGACCTTGTGAACTCACATTTATATGTAGAGAAAGCCATATGAAATCAGACTGCAATATTAATTATCAATGCTACTCTTGTGTTTAAATTAATAAAACAAAATATAAGATCATGTGCTTAATCACTTTGGAGTTCCTCTGTCTATGTTTCTAGTATCATACATTGGCTAGATCCCTCCCAGCCTCTCTCCTTCATCAAGAAAGACCATACCAGTGCTGCTGAATACATCTTTTTGCCAAGCTTTTTGTGCTAGAACAAGCATTGTTAGAAATTAGCTGTTGTGATCTAAATGTAATGTCTTATGTATCTGAAAGTTGTCTGTATTTGTTCTGAATATATGTTATCAAGATAACTGTTTCTTCATGCACTGAGTTAGTAAAATGTTTCAGTACTGTCATTAAAAAAATTGCCTGTTTTCTCTCTTTCTCTTTCACACACACAGAGCAAAATTTAACTTAGCCATGCATTTTCTAGTAGAAATGCTCCCCAGCTTTCTTTCAGATGCATGCAGTACTTGAGGATGATTTAAAGTAGAGACATTGTGAATGTGATTTTAATTTGTTATTTTCCTGGTATTTTTTCCTGCATGATGTGGGTAAATGGTATGATGTTCTTTTAAAATGGAATCACAGCCAATAAAAAACCCCAGTGATTTCATAAATTGTTTGCAATGCTTTCCTGTGAAATTCCTACCAGGCTACACTTGGAAATCAAAGTATGGTTGCTCATATACAAATAGAATGGTAACAGAATTGAGGAGCAACATGGATGTTATTTGAGTAAATATGCTCATTTTTTTCAGTTGCCAAAAACACTGGTGAGGTTTAATGTGTACAGGTGATTATCAAATTTTAAATAAGTTTGCTTCCTTAGGAAGAGCAGAACAATACTCCTTTGAAAGAAACACAGACATTTAGCTCTATGGTTTAGTGAGAATATGTTTGGATCTTAAGACAAAAAATGTAAAACACTGATGTGCAATGACACGAAATGTCTCTCAGGATCCAGAATTCATGATATATACAAAACTCTTTGGATGGCAAGTTCCACCCAGCTAAGCCTCATTTTACTTGCTCAGGCACAAATCATTAGTTTTCATATTCAGCATGAAAGCGTTGCATCATGTTACAAAAAGATATTACCATACATCTCATAGGAAAACCTGATACCCTTTTCCCTGCCCTTCCTTAGGACCACTGTATGATCAGTCAGGGTTTTTTGGGGTTTTTTTACTAACAGAAGCAGCCACAGGACTGTCACAGAGAATCAACCCATATTATTTACATGCCAGAACACCAACTCAGAATTTGAGTCCAACACTGCTAAAACCAACACATGCTAGTGCTGCTGCACACTGTGAGTTCAA
This sequence comes from Pseudorectes ferrugineus, assembly GCA_008033365.1. Taxonomy (NCBI): domain Eukaryota; kingdom Metazoa; phylum Chordata; class Aves; order Passeriformes; genus Pseudorectes; species Pseudorectes ferrugineus. The sequence goes on from QWTY01016509.1 coordinate 67,088, forward strand.
GGGCAGGCTCTCCATGTACTTCAGGTTCAAGGCAAGGTTTGAGGAAGATAACAGGGCAAGAAAATATTTTTCACTGGTTTCCTCAAGAAACAGACAGCTTAAGGGAACCAGAATTATTGTATCAGACAAGTGTTGGGGACAAGATCCAGATACTGAAGAAGGAAAGCAGGTGATTTTGACAGGCTTCATTTAGCAATGGAGATACATTATTCTTTTTAAACAGCTTCTGCTTTCTTATTAAAAAAAATATAGAAGGATAAATTCCAGTGGTTAGGCTGGTGCAATCTACCTTTTCCCATTTTAAAAGCACACTTTGTCAGGTAAAATCCTCTCCAGAGGAGAACAAAAAAAGAAACCAGCAAGCACATCATGAGCGCCTCTGGAGTGAAAAATTACTCCAGTTATGAAAATGCATTAGTGATTTATTTCTCAGACAATGATCCTGGGATGAAATGATTAGCCCTACTGCAAGCTCCCACTCTTCACTGACAGGAGTGCTGGCACGGACTATGTACTTGGGGCAGATATTAAACTTCCAAATGAAAATCTCGGTGCAAAGATACTCACCATGGTCCTGATTAAGTCCATTTTAATGTCTTAATTTCATTTTCTTCCTGAAGTGCCATGGGTGATCTAGGCTCCACAAAGCTCTCTTTGAAAATGTGATTTGAATGAAGGGTACTGAACAATGCTGGCACAATGCTGTTCTGTGTATTGGCATCCCAGGAGGTTTGTGGCAACCATAAACATCCCCAGTTAAAAAAATCTCATTTGAGATTTTTATTTCTTTAACTGACCCTCCCCTTTTCAGTTAAAAAACAAGACAAACCAAACCAAACGAAACAAAAAACCAAAAAACCAAACAAAAAACCCCAAAACATACAAACAAACAAAAAACCCCAACAAAAAAACCACCACCACCACCAAAAAACCCAACAAAACACACACACCAAGAATGTAACTGCATTGGAGTATTCCTTGTTGAAGATAATTCTGCTACAGCCTGTCACCTGTGATTTTACAGGTAGTTTGAGATAGGTGGTAAAGGTACATCTGAAAAAGACAAATGGCTGGAACATGTGATGTCAAACACCCATACTTTCCTGAGCCTTTGGTATTGAGAAGCTGAATTCTGCTAGTGCTGTGAGATGGAAACAATTTTTTCTTCTGAGATTTGCTTTTCTCAGAAAACCTATTTTTGTGTGAGAGGGTCAGATATAACATTGTATTTGGGAAGCTGAAACTGCAGCAGCTGAGCATATTTTGAATTAGAAAATTACTTATTTAAAACCTATGTGGTGAACATTTCAGCTGGGCTATGAGAGGTTTAGACCATCACAAACAACAACTGTCTGACTGAAAATATAGTTCAATTCTATTAAATTTTTAATTAAAAAATATTTTTAAATTTACACAAAACAGAACATATCTTTCCAATTTGTCAGCTGCTGGTCAAAAAAGTCAAACCCAAGAAAACCCCAGTCTGCACAAAAAGGGAGACTGTGTACAGAAATATAATTAAGGTATTAATAGTTCATATTCTGTTTCAATTTTCACTTTACTTTTGCTGAAAATAGCTGAAGTATGTGTACAATCGCTTCAAATTTGTTTATGTATGTCATCAACCTGAAGCCGGTGCATGGCTGATAGGAGACTATCACTTTCATAGCTGGATAAGCTGTGAATTTTCTGCATATGCGAACCCAATATCTAGCAGCTTGCTTTTAAATTATTGAAATTGAGACACCTATTCGTGTTTCCATATCTTACCAAGATCCGAGCAGATGCTCTTCAGATATTCACCCCTCAGCCACAAACAAATCTCTTTTTTGTGAAGACTGAGCATGGCAAATCATAGAATCCTAGAAGGAAGACTTTTAAGATCATCAAGTCTAGCCATCAATGCAGCTCCACCACTATATTTATCATTAAACCATGTCCTCAAGGGCCATATCCAGGCATTTTTTTAACACTTTTGGGAATGGTGACTCCACCCACTACTTTCTGTTCCAGTTTGTTCCAATGTTCTACAATTATTCCTGGAAAAAAAAAAAAAAATTAAAATTTCCTAATATCTAGTCTAGACCTTCCCTGGGGCAACTAGAGACCATTTCCTCTCACCCTGTTGCTTGCTACCTGGGAGAAGAGACCGGCCCCTACCTGGGTACACCCTCCTTTCAGGGAGTTGTAGAGGGTGATAGGGTCTCCCCTGAGCCTCCTTTTCTCCAGGCTAAACACCCCCAGCTCCCTCAGCCGCTCCCTGTGGGACTTGTGCTCCAGACCCTTCAGGAGCTCTGCTGCCTTACTCTGGACCCACTCATCCAGGTGATGGATGAAGAGGACCAGCCCCAAAACTGAACCCTGAGGAACCCCACTTGTGAGTGGTCCCCAGCTGGATGTAACTCCATTCACCAGCCTGGCCGTTCAGACAGTTTTTTACCCAGTAAACCATGCACCTGCCCACACCATGGAAACACGGTTTCACCAGGAAAATGCTGTGGGAATCTCATACTAAACCTGAACATTTTAAAGTGAATGTGCTTAGAAATACATAGATTAATAGAGATTGATTCTCTGAAAAAATATCTTGCTACTGAAACTCATCTGGGATACTTGGGGATAAAACCCATTATTATCTCTTTCAAAGTAATATTTGAAGAAATTACAACATATATTGCCAACTGTTAGCAGACAATCAAGTTACAGATTGAAAGCCCTTCTTATTTAGATGATTAAATAAAGAATTTGGTTTCACAATGCTAAATGGGAATAAGATTCAAGGCATTTGGAGATTTTTCACATTTTGTTATAGTATAGTGTTAGGAAGCTCCTAATGATCTCATGTTTTTACCTAAAAAGTAAAATAATTCTTTTTTTTGTGGTATTGCAGCCTTTTTTAGTGTGGACATGAGCCAGACTACCTTAATAGGCTATGACAAAGAGAGGAAAAATAAAATGCCCACAACAGATTTAAAATAATGGGCAAGCAGATGGTGATTGCTCATGAGTTTGGGTTTTTTTTGGTCAACTCAACACAGCTCTGCACTACATTCAGGGGAGAAAAATGAGAGTAGAATATTTTAGTGGAAATTTCCTAGGCAGACTACCCAAGTTCTCTTATTCACTGTGGTTATGAAGGATAGCTCAGCATGAACACTAAAGTCGTGCACAAGAACAGTTTGTGGAGACCCACCCCCGTGCAAAGCAACAAGAGAGAACACTGTCCATTGTCTAGTTCACTTGCCTGAGTAGGGGAAGCTAGAGCAACAGAGCTAATCATTTTCACCCACTGGTGAAGTGAGAATAATAATACTGAACCATCTTTGAGCTGTTCCAGCAAGACACATTGTCCTTTACATAAGCAGCCTTCTCTGAGGACTCTTGAAACACATGTCAACAATATCGAAGGAATGTGTGTCAGAAAGACTCCTGGGAATGATGAGATGAAACAGATTAAAAAGATATCACTTACCAAATGTTGCTGCAGGTTATAACACCAAGAAAACTAGTTAGAGCAACCTAGCTGATAGTCAGATATTTAAATACATTTATTTTTAAATGGAAATTTATTTACCTGCTGTAAATTCTACTACATAATTATGTAGTGGAGCACATGGAGTGCCCCCTTAAAGAAGCTTAGCAAACAGGGGAGACACAGTCAGTTCAATACAATTAAATGTTCACTGATGGTAAAATTTACCTGTTGGTGACTTTTTTCCCCTCTGAATGAGCTGATCTAAGCCTCTTTAAAGGTGACCAGAGAGTGATCATCTTTCACTTAGAAGTTTTTTATTTCTCAGGGACTACAAGTGTTTACCACTCAAAAAATTTCTTTCATTCCTCATTTCCTCTTTTAAATGCTGAGAGAAGGCACTTCTGCATCACTCAAGGAATTCAGCGGATATTGCATGGTTGTTAAATTAAGTCTCAGCAGAAGTAGAATATCAAGTACCTCACCATGAGTTCTTCCAGGTCAGGGCCAAGGATCTTCCAGGAAGAGCAATGAAGACAAAATTCTTGGCTTTTTTAAAAAAAATTTTTTAGTCAAAGCGGATAAAGAATAAAACTCTAAAGGCTTTACATATTAGTAAATAATGTAAGAGATAGTGAAGAGCAAAACTTTTGCAAGACCCCTTCCTGCCTCTTTGCCATTAGTAGCTCTGAATGAGGGCCCAAGAGAGGCTGTAGTCAGCATGGAAAACAATGCTTAGGGCTGAACAAAAGCCAGGTTCACTGTGAGAGATGTTCCACAGTCCCGTGACTGGTCATGGTCACTGTCAGACAGGTGACAGGAAGTCTCCAGTGAAGACCAGTTCCCCATGGAAGCAGGCTGGGCTGCATCCAGGGTTTCAGGTATCAGGTACCAGCTGCTGTTGCGATAGAGGCACAGGCCTACCAGAAGGAGCCTACTGCCCAGCAGATCTCCTGTGCCAGAACACTTTTTTCTGGTCAAGAGGGCAGAAATGAGTGAGAGAGAGCATTGCATTGAGAAAGTGATTTACTGTGCTAAAACACATTTCTCCACTGATGACCATAAAAGACCTCTTAAGCCCTGATTGCTCTGGCTTGTAAATTCCTGGCTTGCTTCTCTCCAGAGTACACAGATTTTATGACTACATAAAAACAAAAGGTGTGAGGAAGGGCACAAACACATACTAATAGTGATGTGGCATGTTATGGAACAGGGAATGGCTGCTCAGCAAGGCTGAGGACCCTTGAAATGTTCTGGAGAGACAAGGCTAAGGTACCTATCTCTCCTTTCTGCAGTTTGTGAGGTTCTGCACAGTCACTCTTGGCAGTGCGCCTGTTTGCTGATAGTGAAGGACTTGCAGTTGCCCGGGGGAGAGGTTTCATAAACCTGGGAAACTCAGGGCTTGGCTATGGAAATACTGGAAGAGCTTCCTAGAGCTGCAGCATTGTCTGTTGATCTCTCATGTCAACTAATCTCTGCCAGAAAACACATTTGCCTTCCTTGCCTAGCAGAGAAAGCTGTTTCCTGCTCTGCCTAGTGACCACAGACCAATACACAGCCTACTCCAAATCACAGACCTACAGCTCACATAATTGCCTTTCCAAACCTTTCTCCTTTTTACCTGGGGAGAGAAAGGATGAGACATTTCCAGGTGAAAACATGTTTTGGCCAGCTCCACCCTTGCATTAAATGACTCACATCTCCATTGCCACGTTTGCAGGATTCATTGCTTTTGTGTCTGTCTGTTGATGTGGGGCTGGGACCTCTGCCCTCACCACCACCAATTCACAAGATAAGTAGCTTCTTTGTTCCCTTATACCTTATGCCAGCCACATCAGGCATGCTAGAAGCTTTTCCCCGGCAGAAAACAAGCTGGTGAGGATTAAGTTTCAGGCAGTGGAGCAGACTGTTCAGCCTGGCCTTCAATGGCAGCTTGGCAAGCTGATGTCCACACTTGTTTTGAGAGACCACCCCAGAAACTGCACACTGTGCCAGCAGGTTCCCCAGCTGTCACTGGAACACAGGTCAGTGACAGCATACAGCATCTCCGTACTTTGCTTTCTGCTTCCATACTTCTTTCCTTCTGCCTACTGGCATCCTCATTATTTGGTTACCAATATGTTTGTCGAGAACCTGGGGCCTTCTCCAACTTCTGGGTATTAATGGGCCAAAAAGGGAAATTTGAAACAAATTTCCCTCAAATAGGACACCTAAGCTCTCACTGAGCTTCCTTGATTTTGGGTTGAAATGCCAGGACACTCCTTTTGCCTAGGAGCCTAGAATTTGTTTATTGTGAGTGGTAGGCTTAAGAAACATATTTCTGTGCCAGGCTTGCTCCATTTCTTTCCCAAGAGTGAGAGCTTCACCCAGGCTCATGCAACATTTTTAAGTGCAGTCACCATGGAATGTTTAACTAAGAAAAATAACAGCAGCATCTGTAAGCTCATATTTGAAGGTAGTGCACATCCACTTTTCCCCAGCGTGTTGCTGTTTGGCAGAGAATGTCTGGCTCTGGTCCACCCTAAGTCTCTGCAGGCATTTAACGGTGCTCTGGTTCATTAATTGGTGGAGACTTAAGCTTACATCTTTCACAGACTGCCTTGCTATTGCCAATAGACTTTGGCAGTTGACAGTGAAGAAACTCTATTTATGCTTCTCCAAGGAAGTCCTTCATGTTCTAGGGAAAGAAAAAAAAGCAACAACTCTCATCTTCAAGAGGATTAACTATACTAAGCTTTCCATGCTATTGGGATGGTGTTAACGTGATGAAAAATGACAGATCAACAAGAAATTTACCCATATTAATAAGCCCAAAGATGGCTTGGCTGTTGGGAAATTAATTTTAATTGATTCATCAAACAACGGACAGTTCCTACCATTTCCCAGTGGGATCAGAGATACTTATCTGACAAAACCCTCCAATGCCTAAAACTTTGAATTGTGTAAACAAGAAATGTACTGCATCCAAAGCCAGGTCTTTAGGTTCAAAGCACTGAGGTCACATGAGCAGGCATGGTCTCAACATGACTATGTTACTCTCTCACCGTCTGAGGTGAGACTTTATGGAGAAACATATTCCTGCAGGACCGTGGGTGCCATGCAACCGTAGCATACCCTTGTGCCAAATAGAAGCTCCAAGGTTAGTGGCTGCAAGGCAGCAGTGTGGGCAGAATGTGGTAGAGAACATTGAGATTAGACAAGAAAAGGGAGGACCAGACAGCACTGGGAAACTACTAGCTTTTGCAGTCTATGTGCTAAAGACAAATTGCCTTCCAAGGACACGTTGCCAGTGAACATATTCTAACTGTGTCATGAGCTCCTGTAAAAGGTTAAGGCAGAGGATGAATGGCTATGGTACACCACCAAGACTTGACTCCACAGAGTAGGGGTTCCCTCCATAGCTCCCTCCTCCTAATCTCCCCTTGTGGTCAATCTTGCTGTGGAAATGTCTTTTTAAGAAGAGAATACACTATTATATCTCTGTGAGTCACCAGATACAGTTTGGCTGCTCGTTGGCAAGAAGACCTTGAGAGAACAGAGCAGCCAAACATCCTGATTTGAAGTAGCAGATGTCTTCCAAACGAATATGAGATGGGACGGAGCATGGGACAAGGAAATTCAAAATAACAAGGTTACGCCTTCTTTGAAGTCCTCCACATTTTCTGTGAAATCATGCTCTAAAGCTAAGAAAAAGTGACAAATTGAAGCCCCAGTTAGCAATGTTTACCCTATCATTTCCACAAAACCACATCTATCAACTTACTTGGCAATTACTCACCAATTTTCTCTTAACTTCAAGCTCAGCTATAACGCATAGGATGATTTCTAATAACATTGCATGTAAAATCGTAAAAATTAAACGAATAGATTTTTATTTTTAGCCTCTGCCTTAGACGTCTTCCACCTCTTCCACTGCTGTAAAAGGCAGTGCTTGTTCACAGAGAGAGTGTTGGGTAAAACACGATAACTAAGCCACCCTACATGGAAATAACTTCTAAATACAGTAGTCACTACCAAGCACTGATATTTTAGTAGCAATCACCACAGAAAAGAGTCTGGTGGGGCCACAGCATTCAAGGTAGGCATTACTTTGAATTGTAGCATTACAGTTTACCAGTACTTTAAAAGAACCCTGGTTACTTTTGAGGCTGGGCAAAAGTCAAACTGTTCAAGAAAGGGCGGGGGGGGGGGGGGGGG
>QWTY01016509.1:74825-95465 GCA_008033365.1 Pseudorectes ferrugineus
TGAGGTCTGAATTTAATTGCAGTCACAGTTTTGAGGATGAAAACCTGTAGGCAAGTGTAAATTTGTCACTGTCAAGGAACTGCGTGAAAATAACAATTACAGCTGATGGGAGCAGTGGAGGAACTAATCCCACAGCAATAAACGCAGCCTTGAAAACCTCCCTCCCATACAAGGAAAAGAACCAAATAAATACTGTGGAGCTAATGGGAAGCTGCAGATGAGAGCACTTGTCAGAGCTGGCTATGAGTGAATCTGACCTATTCAAATTGTCCAGAAAGTCCACGAGGCATGTGAAGTTCCTGAGAGAAAAGGCTGCTGTAGAATGTGCAATCAGTCAAACACACACAGATACACACAAATGCCAGACAAAATATCCCAGCCCACTAAAAAACCTGCTAAACTTATGTCACAAACACTGAGTTCTTGCTAGCAAAATTCTCCTTTCTCATTGACAAACATGACACGAGTGCTTATTTTTCCTTGAATATTTTCTTGTCTTTGAGACTTGGCTAGCAAAAGGTATCATTACAATAAGATGAAGATTCAGTATTTGGTGTCTCATCCTGCTCTTAGGATACTCTGTGGCTGAGACAAAACCAAACTGAATGAGTATAGGAGTGACAGATGAACAATACTCTCTTCTTCATGCCCTGGGGAAAAATGGGCTTGTTCCAGTGGTGGTGAACTGGATCCCAGAGAAAGAATGCTGGAAAAACACTCTGAGAAAAACAAATGGACTAGGAGCTAGGTCACCAGACCAGGCTTGGGTGGCTTCTCTCTGCCTCTTCTTTTTGTTTACTTTCACCATGAATCTAGAAATTTTGCATTGATGTTTTTTTCAGGTGCTGTGTGCTACTGTGGCTTCAGGTGTCTGGGACTGTGAGATGCTCCTAGAATATAAACCATGATATAGATATTTATTTACGTTGAAGAAGAAAACTGCCAAGGCAGAACTGAACCTGCTTTAAAAATAAGAAAAATTGAAATCCATAGAAACTGGGTGTTTACATCCTATGGCATGGATTAATTATTAGATTCCTCTTGCAAGGAAAAAGCAACCATCTGAGACTCCAAGGAGATTTCCTTCCGCAAAAACTACCAGAAAGAGCCTGTTTCAGACTGAAATCTGCATGAATTATAAATGCAAAATATATGAGGGTATCAAATTTTTAAAGCTATCAAAATGCTCAAGGGGATGCTTCCACATCTAGAGAAATGTTTTCTCATCTTTATGTTACATGCTGGAAGATGGAACTTGTACAAAAGAATAAGCATGAAATTTAGATCTATAATCAATAACCATCGAGACTTTGAAAAAAAAGAGAGATCCACAGACAATAAAAAGTTTTTCTGACAAAACTTGGGCAATACTGGGTTTTTACCACATGCTTTTTGTGCATTTCAATGTGCTGCATGTTAAGAAATGACAGCGCTATTTTAAATTGATGAGAATACCAGAATAAAGATAGAATCACACAGCTTAACTTCAGCTGAGCAAAGAGAGGATCTTGAGTTAATGAGCTATAGAGTATGGGGTGAGAAAATGGAAATAGAAAACGTCTTGCATTTCTAATGATGCAGAGAGACAGTAACTTACTGAAATTTTCCTCTTATTAATCGATTTGTGTTTAATTTTTGTGTCAAATATTATTTTTGGGGGGTGATATAATTTATAAACTTCTGCCTATGGTAATAAGGTAAATTATGTAAAACTGAAACCATCTCCAAACTTTGTAAACCTTGGATAAATTTCCTTCTACAGCTTTTCTAAGTTATGATGTTAACAGATTCCATGGAGGAGTTTAGTAGAAGAGTATTTTTCCATGTCTCTGTGCATTAACTGAATTAAAAACATGAACAAGTTTACAGGAGTTAAGAATATTATTAAGCCCTGTTGCTGCTAAGTGCTTGCTCTAAGCTTCTAATCAATTAAGAATTCTAATTGTTCATTGCTTTTCAGAGCTGCCTCTCTGCAAAAAAAAAATTTGATGGACGATTGATACTGACCTTACATCTGTTACCTTGTGTGTAAAACTCTGAACTCCTGCTTCAACAACTCTTACCCTGTTGCCTTCAGGTCTGCTATGTGCTCTTTCTAAATCCTTTTTCAGTCCTTCTTCCTCATGGATAAAGCCTGAAGGCTTACTAAAAATCCAGTTTCTGTCATTTGCTGTTCTCTCCCTCCTCCAGTCCTAGTTGCAGGGGATACTGCTTTGTGTTCATGCTAGGCTAAGCAGTGGAGACCATTCCGGTCCTGTCCCAAACAGTACCTGTGCTCAGTTCTCATTCCGCAACAGAAGGAAGAAGAGGAAGCTCTTGTGAAGCAAGCTAAGGTGGCATGCTGCCAAATTCGGATCAGCATCATTCCCAAGCTAATCTCACCTATCTGAGAAAACTTTCTGAGGATACAGTGAATCACTACACTCCTAGCATGTGAAAAGTAATTCCACCTGAGCATTTACTACTTAGAATGTACGGGTTTCAGCAGTGGCCATCCTACAAAGATGCAGGTATTCTAAGAACTAAAGTTTTAAATTGGAGTTTAGAGGGTGTTGTTTCAGCACAGATGAGAACATTTTCTGCAGGTTCTCAGCTGTCTTTGGAGGGGCCTTTTTTATAATTGTACTTTTTCTCAGGAAAATGGTTAGCAAAAGCTGACATCATTTAATTGGCTGAAAGTAACTTCATATCATTTAGAAAAGACATTGGTTTAATCTGCCTTTTTTTCTTCCTTAATTAAATTTGTCACAGTGATATATTTTCACTATTAAATCTTCTTGAATTTGCAAGAAGATTTAAAAACCAATGTATTTTTAGAATGACTCATTTTCAATCAATCATCTGAATGGGCCTGCCAGGAGAAAGCAGGCTATGGAAGGCACAGCAGGGACAGCGTTCTCCCAGAAGAGAATATATATAGTTTTATGAAATGTGCACCGTGTTAATCCTCCAACTCAGCTATAGTAAGGCAAAAGTTAAAGCTGAAAAGTAACTTAAAGTGTCTTAAGACCATCAAAGGGAAGGATATTTTCATTGTCTGATAAAGGGGGTTTTTTTAGACCTACATAGTTCTTTGCTTCCCAGGTCTTTCATCCAAAAATTGAAAGCTAATCCAGAATGAGTTTTGTAAATAGTTCAGTAGTCAGTACTGAGTGGACTGTCCAACAACTCTGAAAAACTGTTCCCTGTCATTAGTCACTTGTCTTCTGGAAACTGGAGACCAGTTCATATTGTATTTCTGTTAACTTGTTTTCCGTGGACTTCATGTAAAATGCTGATCTAGCTCTTGCTTTGTGAAGAGGACTTTTTACCTTGGATTTCCTTGTTCTACTTTCTTCCCTTAACCAGAAGAAATTTGTATTTATTGGCTCACACTTTCACTGACACCCATCTTCCTGTTTGCAGATGTGGAGGAAGAGTGAAAATCCCCCATTTTACAGTAGTGTTTAGCTTAATTTCTGTCTTGTTTCACACTTTTTCTCTGAGTGGCAGCATTGAGATTTTGAATGAATGTTTAACAGGTTTTCAGACAAGGTAATCAAGAAAAAAGTTTCAGCATTTCTTAGATAGCTTTGAAAATTACAGCCTTGAAGTGCTATTCAGAATGGGCTTTACTGCCTCCAGGTATTTTTATACATGGTAACATGAAGTTGCCGTTTCACATTAGTGCTCTCTTTATAATTTGCATTTATCTGTGGCCTTTATAGGTAAACTGAAACAAAGAATAATATGTTTCTATCAAAATGAATACATTTTTCTTGAAGACATGAAGTGTTCAAAGGACCAGTGAGGAGAGAAGGAAATTCAGCTTTGAGCCTTTTGTTATACTCCTGCTGAATTAAAGCCTCAATTGTAGAATTCCTTGATTCTTTCTCTTTTTGAGTCCTTTTCAATAGTTCCTTTTGCGACAGCCATCATGACGACCACAGTGCATTTCTATGTTGTCTATGAATTGCTTCTCTTCCTGCTAATGTTGGTGCTTGCATTCCTGTAAGACTGGGAGTTCCTGTGGAGAGACAGATGTTTTTGACCCATCAGGAGCTTAACAAGTAAAGCTAGAAACAGGCAGGCTGTAAGAAGGTAGTGACCAAAAGCTGGCTGCATTGAGCAGCGACTGAAGGTAAACTCTCTTCCTGGATTTCTTCTCATAGCAGCTCCAGAGACTAGAGAAAAAAAAGACACATATTCTCTAGCCCAGTACTCTGAGCAGAGTATTATCTATGTGGATGGTAAAATAAAAATACTTGTGGTTATGTGATTCAGATTTAGACAAAGACAAGAGCTCTTGTGCTGTGGCCTGAAAATCAAGGCATTTCTTGCAATGTGTATGAGCTTTGCCCAGTTCCTTCTGACAACACTTTCAAAGTACATGTTCTTATAGTGCAGCTGCTAATCAAAGATTATCTTGTATTCGGGCCACACAGAATAATGCTGTGAACAAGATTACAGAGCATGGGCCCTCCTACCCGGCAGCTGTGGAAAAATCCTTAATCTTAGTTTAGCACAGACTACTAACTAGGCCTGCTTCTTCAGGCAGATGAAGTTACTTCCTGGTCCTTCTGTTGCCATTCTTTGTTCCCATTCATTAATTTGGTATCCTTTTGACTAACAAGGATGAATAACATCACAACCAAAACCTGATGCAAGAGTGCAGGTTTTGCATATGGTTTTAATAGTGGTATAGAGCAGGCAGATTCAACACTACATAGGAGATAAAATTGCAAAAATAATTTTAAGATACCAGCTTTTATAGAAATTGGTACTTAAAAAGCACTCATGGAAAATTGATTGCTTAGTTCATCTTGTACAGAATGCAGCTAATTCTTTGACCCTTAAGCCTTACATGCAGAGGCAGTGAAGTGTAAGCCTATACTATGTAGTGAGGTCATTTGCTGACATTAATATCGTTGTGGCTTGCTCTGATCTTTCAGTACAGGGAAGTACAGCTGCAGCAGAAGGCTGATGCCTTCCTTGAGCAAATATTAATTTCTTTGTTCCCTGGAAACTGTAAGTTGGAGTCCCTGATAAACTAAGCTTTTACAGGCTTTAGGGCCTTAATCATTTTCATGTCCGTTCGGGAAATTTGATGCTTTTCTGTTTGCAATATTATTGTTTCCAAGGGTATGTACATGTCAGTCTGTCACCACCAACTAAGGTTCTGACAATAATCTAAAGGGGTTTTTTGTTCTTCAAATTCAAGTACTTTCCTCAGTTTCAGCTCCTGAACTGGAACAGCTCAGGTATGAGACTTTTGAGAGAACTCATCAAGATCCATCTATTTCTTAAAGTTAATATACAAAAAGAAACAACCTGCTACATCAAAGTAATATTAAACACAAATATTTTGGAAGCACAGCTGAAGAAACTGCTGCTGCCACCTGTTCCTGATAGGTTCCCTAATGACTTATAATCACAAAATTTCACAAGAAAATTTTCTCAAAAAATGTTGGTCTCAGAGGGCCCGTGCCAAGCTTTATAGGGAATCAAATGAATTAATCACAGTAGCTCACACAAAAAGACTCCATCAGATATTTATCCTTGTAAATCCCGGTTGTACTGGATAATAAATTATCTTAGGGATGCTGCTATGCTCAACAGGGCCATTGCAGGCCACGTGGGATGTCTGCTCCCCAATTCAAGGTTATGATACGTCTCCCATTGCTTCGGTTCATGCTTCTTGCTTGCAGCAGCTTCTGCTTAAAGCAGATCTGTGGGCAAGGAGAGGTGGCTTGGAGAAAAAAGAAATCCTTAATTCCTGGGTAGCCTGTTTTCATTTCCCAAATCCATAGTGGAAGAAGATGGGCTTGGTGAGCCCATGTTGAGTGACTTTATTCCAGGCATTCATTTTCATGCAGGCAAGAAGAAACAGTGGGCAATTATCCCCTGATTCCTGCATGGGATACCACTGGGCCTTACAAACCTGAAACAGCAAAGGCATCTGGATAGGCTACCTCCCAGACTCCAGCAAAAGGGCATGTATTACGTGCAATGCTGAGCACAAGAAGGAAGGCGCTGGAGGTTTCTCTCAAGACATGAAAGCATGGTAGAGTGCCTTCCTAAGTGAAGCTTGAACTTGGGGACAAGAGAAGTCACCTTGCAGCAAAGGCATATTGGTCTAAGTACCTTTCAGGTCTCCTTCAGCTGGTGTCTGTGAAGATGGAGCAAGTCAAAGAAGTACACGAGGAGCTGGAGGTACACAGAGATTATTTCCTGAACTCTCCTGTGGCATTTTTCAGCAGAATTCATTCTGCTGAAATAAACTGGGACCTGCACTCTTTCAAAAATTCAGAGGCAAGACTGTTGAGTGCATGCATTATTGTTTGGTTTAACACCATAGGTGGTTTGGTTAGCTCAACAAAGTAAATGCCAGGGAAGGTCCTCTCACTTCAGCAGATTTATCCCAGAAACATCAGTGTATTTGGAATGCTCTGAACTCATTGAAAATATTCACTTTAGAATGAAAGAATCTTCTGGATTTTAAAGTAGAAAGAATCTTATCAGAGGCAGTGAGAATGCTTCAACAATACTTCTTATTCTCTTCTGAGTTTTCTGACAAGATGAAAGAACATGAAAAGGGAATGTGCTTGTTGCAGTTTTTCAGTAGCAGCATCAAAAGCGTTCTTGCTCTTTTGGTAAATATTTCAGCTTTATTTTGGTAAATATTTCATGCCGTTTGAGGGTTTACTGTGTCCTCTTTAGTGAGGAAACTTGTCAGTCAAAAGTTTCTTTTTCCCATAAATTCGAGCAAAACGAAATTCCCCTCTGGAAACTGACAGGGAAAGAAAATGCTAATTTCATCGAGACATTATACAAAAACCACAAAAAATGTAATGCTTAATTCTTCACTATTGAGGAGAAAATAGTTTTTTCTTCCAGGCAGCTCCATTAACAGGGAATGCTAAGAGCTAACACCAAAACCAAAACAGAAATGACCCTCAGAACATCTTCTAATTGTCCAGAGGCCAGGACCTGCCTTCTCCCATTTGAGAGAAAACACCAGTAGATACATGAGAGAAAGGAAAAAAAATTGTAGTTTTTCTGGACAGCTGTTTCAATACACAGTACAACAAGTGGTACAATGTTCCACAGCACACCTGACAGACACACTTGACTAGCCTGCTCCAAGTTCATTTTCATTTACCCGCTTCTAAAGCTACTGCTTGCACAGACATCAGACACAGATCAGTTATTTCCTACTGTTGCCACCAACATCTAGCCTCAAATGGGTGATTTATGGCTGTCTAATTGGCACAATTGTTAGCCGCTTTTATCACAATCAGATAGCAAGACTCAACTGCACAGCCAATATATCCTAGCGCCTTTATATAACTTGCATTGTTCCCTGATTAAAGATATGTGAACTCTTCTCTCTCTTGGACCAATTCTTTTTGGCAGGAAAGCAGGCTTGTTTTCTATGTCTTGATGTGATTATAGTTAACACACTCTCTGGTTGACCTCTCATTTTCACTGTTCTGTACTTTCAAGAGACATGGAAATGTGCTGATTTATGCTGTTAGTGGGAGCACAGTGTTCAAAAGACACCGTTACATTAATAGCATTTTGTTTTAATAGTATGGAAGAGAAGAAGAAATCAATCTCACTATTTTTTAGCTACTCCTGGTCAGGAATTTTTTGACTGCATGTTTCTTCCCCTAGCAAAGGCAGAAAAAATTTCTGAAGTTGTTAACAGAAAATATTTTCCAAAAATAGAAACCTGTTTTTCATTCAGAAGCAATTTTCACTAGGAAATATAACAACTTCTGCTGCAAAACTGAATTCCTAAAATGTTTGAAGTTTTCAAATTCTTCCATCTCAAAAACGTTGATGCTTCATCCCATTTCATCGCAAAGCTGTGATGCCATTTTTTTCTACATGTTAGCTGAAGCAGAGCATTGAGTGAGAGATGGTTTATTTACCTTCTTGTTCATATCTTCCTAAGGATAACCTGAAACTTTCGTTTAACTTTATATATTTATGGATGCATTCCATTAGTGCTAAAAAATGAACAGCTGTAAAATCAATGAAGTTTTCATGACGAGGTCAACACATTCTGTAGCAAATACTGATCCTTCTAGTCTGTCCTCTTCAGAATTTGGTATTTCAAGACATTCCTCAGTTCTTTATCACTGTGAATTCCTTCATCTCTGTTCAAAGCTGTCTCTAGAGTCCTGCCATTTTGCCTTCTTTCTTAGAAAACATCTGCAGCATTGCCTTTTCTACTTACTGTGCATTATTAGCACTGCCTACCACATGAGTGCTCTGAAGACCCTTCCCAGTGCTAAACAGAAACAGCCCAGTATAATCTGAGCTCTGTCCCAAATGGTTTGTTGTGAAAGGTGAAGGATACACAACCAGGGAGTGCTGGACATCTGCATATGTTGGTATAATGCTCTCAGCCACAGAAATGCAAACCTCCCTTTATACACGAACATTGGAACCACATTCAGTTGCAGAAGCAGACAGTGTAGAACTGCAGGACTATTTTCGACCCCCTTAATTTTTCTACCTTTTATGACCAAAGGTGTCTGGGTTTTTGATGTGTTGAGCCTGACAAACAAATAAATGACTTTAATACTCTCTTTGATTGTGCAATCTTCTGATATTAAAGTCAAACTTCAAAGAAAACTCATAGCTTAAAAATAATGTTTCAAATATTATATGTACCCTTCCCCTTGACTTTTTTTTCTTTTCTAAACGATGATATTTGTCAATTAAGTATGAAGATGTTTTTATTCCTTGGAAACGGCACTTTTCTTACAATAAGGCTTTTTGTTCACCAGTAATAAACAGAACAC
This sequence comes from Pseudorectes ferrugineus, assembly GCA_008033365.1. Classification (NCBI taxonomy): domain Eukaryota; kingdom Metazoa; phylum Chordata; class Aves; order Passeriformes; genus Pseudorectes; species Pseudorectes ferrugineus. The sequence continues at coordinate 83,621 of QWTY01016509.1, forward strand.
CTCACATTTAGTTTGATGCTAAAGATAGTCTAATAGTCCCACATGGACCTAATCTGCAAGGCAGGACTCTCCATAACTCCAAAATTTACTTCTCAATTTCCTCCCTTCCTGTTGAAGCATGCTTGGTAAATTTGTCCTCAGGGAACCTGGAATGAAGCTTGTCTTCACAGATGTTATGAAGAAATACGATAAAGGAGAACATTTCCAGAATGACCTCTTTTTCTTCTGTTATGATATTGTCATCAAGAACTGTTTTTCCTTCTTGACACATTCCCATCCAGTTGCTTTGGAGTGAATGGGACTGAATGCATCAATTCTTGACAATAACCAAGGGCTTGATGGAAGAAAAGGAGGAGAATCAGAATAAAAAGAAGGAGAAGAGAGGGAAAAACATGGACCCTTCAGGGCTGCAGACTGGAGGAAGAAGTCCTATAGGCAGCAAGCATGCAAAAAAAAAAGTTTCCCTTAGTCTTGCTTCATTCTGTCATTGGTCTCACCCTGCAAAACTGCAGAAAAGTTAAGACTTCCTAAAGACAAAGTCAGGACCATACACTCAGGTTCCTTTTGGTTTTTATCTGCCAGAAGACAGAAAAGGAAATGCCTATTGGCTGAGCAGGAAGAGCCTGAATTTACAGGTTATAATTTCTCATCGTACTCTCCAGACTAAAACCAAATAATCTGGAACTTGCTGAAAGCAGAGGCACCAACTATCAGTGGTGAGACGTGCTGAAGGAAATAAAGAGAAGCTCCAGGACTGCAGACTGACTATTCCAATGGAGAGAAGTTCTAGGAGAGGAGACATGAAGCTTTGTACAGAAAACTGACGCAAAGCTGAATAGGTTAGATTCACAGAATCATAGAAAGTGAAGAGTTGGAAGGGACCTCAAAGATCATCTAGTCCCAACCCCTCCTGCCTTGGGCAGACACATCTCCCACTCTATCAGGTTGCTCAAACCCTTATCCAGCCTGGCCTTCAACACTGACAGGTCTGGGACCTCTACAACCTCCCTGGGCAACCTGTTCCAGTGCCTCACCACCCTCAGAGTGAAGAATTTCTTCCCAAGATCTAAACTAAATTTCCCCTCTTTCAGTTTATACCCATTACTCCTTGTCCTATGACTACAGTTCCTGATGAAGAGTCCCTCTCTGGCATCCCTGTAGGATCCTTCAGATACTGGGAGGTTGCTATGATGTCTTCACACAAGTTTCTCTTCTCTAGGATGAACAGCCCCAACTTTCTCAGCCTGTCTTCGTAGGCAGGGTGCTCCAGCCCTCTTAGCAGATTCGTGGCCCTCTTCTGGACTTGCTCCAACAGTTCCATGCCCTTCTTATGCTGGGGGCACCAAAGCTGGATGCAGTGTTCCAGGTGGGGTCTCAGGAGAGTGGAGCAGAGGGGCAGAATCCCCTCCCTCCTGTAGCTGTATCTGGGATTGCCCTAACCCAGGTGCAGGATCTTGCACTTGACCTTGTTGAACTTCATGAGGTTTGCACAGACCCACCTCTCCAGCCTGTCCAGGTCCCTCTGGATGGCATCCCTTCCCTCCAGGGTGTCAACTGCCCCACACAGCTTGGTGTCAGTGGCAAATTTGCTGAAGGTCCCCTTGATCCCACTGTCCATGCTGCTGGCAAGATGTTGAAGAGTGTCAGCCCCAGCACTGACCCCTGAGGGACACCACTGGTCACTGGTCTCCACAGGGACAATGAGCCGTTGACCACAACTCCTTGCGTGCGGCCATCCAGCCAGTTCTTTATCCACCGAGTGCTCCATCCATCAAATCCATGTCTCTCCAATTTGGAGACAAGGATGTCATGTGGGACAGTGTCAAACACTTTGCATCTTGTCTCTAACTTCTGTGTGCACTATCCAGATCCCATTAAACAAGCATCAGTTGGCTTCATATTCAACACAATGCTGCAAAATGGGGACAGGGCTCTTCTAATTCAGACTTAAGACTATTTTTTCCAAGCAGGCATGCTGTATATGTTTAATAATTTTCAATGACAGCGGAAGATATCCTATATATAATACTGCGTCACTGAAAGTAGCATTGTAGGAGAAAGATCTCTGTCATAATGTAGATCAGTTACACTTACATCTAAACGTTACTTGAGTGTCTGTTATTGCTCATTTCTTGTCTTGTCTACAAAACAATTAATTCTACAGAGAAGTAGCTTCCGGATTAAAAACACGTAATATCTCCAAACTTGCTTAAACCAAATAGACCACACAGCCTCAGTCAGCTAAGTATGTACACATATCTGCTGCCTATTGCCTACTCAACACGGATGTCTGATGACCATAATCTTGATAAAAATCCTCAAGGGGGCTGTCTGGATGAATCCCCATACTTATTCCAAAGAAAAAAAAAGGTCAGCTTACCAGCTCTTTAGACAAGCAGACGTGACCCTGCTGAGTACAACCACATTGTCTCTGTATTCTTATTCACACAAGCAGAAGCTGACCTGATTGAAGAAGTCTTCTCACATGCAGTCATTCCTGATCCTCACTGTGGTATGTGCTGATCAGAGCCATTAGGTCAGAATTCCTAAATCGGGAAGCATATAGCACAAGAAGCTGTGCCAATCACCTTCACTAAGAAAAAAAATAGTTTTCTGGTGTTTCATGAACCTGTAGCATCTGCAGACATGACGGCAGCTAGGAAATGAGCATTGTAGTGGTCAGGTACTGTCACTCATCCCTCTGCCCATTAGGTACCAAGCCAGTGGAAATTTATTTCACATCCAGTTTGATATGTAATGACTAATCTTGCCGTAAGAAAAACCTGTTGAATAGTAGGCATCTTAAACTGTTTTCCAGCTCAGCCTTGCAATTAATGCCAATTCTCTCATACAAGACTTGCAAGCCATCTGTGCTGTCACTTTGTGGGCGTTTACTTTTTAAGATTGGGCCAACAACAAGATTGGTCTTTAATTTTCTTACATTAGTCTGAAAAACTGCAAATATTACTTCTCCATCAATGTCATAGTCCTAAACTGCTTCCAGTTACTCTGATTAACAATTTATACTTGAAGTTCCACAATCTGCAATATGTATTAGCCTGAAACATCACATTGAGAGAGACATATAAAACAGTTTTGCCATCAAGCCATTTAAGATATTCAGCTGTCTTTAGAGAGCAACTACATGTGATTATTCCTAGTGAACTGACTGGAGCTGAGTCTGTAGCCTAGAAACATGATACCAAAAGAGCAACAACATCAGAAAAATAAGTGTACTGTCCAAATTCTCTAGGTTCTCTTATTTTCTCATCTATTTCTTGATCATATCAGCCCACATCCTAACAAGGGTAAAGTAGGTAATAAAGCAGCACAAAGGGAATGCAAAATAGTGAGGGTATGTTCTTATCTTACCTCTCAGAGATCTGTTCTACTAGTCTGTTATGACCTTACCAACCACACTTAATGTTTGCCCCATCAGCTCCTCACATTTTGCATTTTTATAGCATCACATCTGCATTTTTATTGGTAATCTCATCTTCAGGAGAATTTCCTTTCCACTGATGGAAGTCTTCACAGCTGTGGAGAAAAGTGCAAACATTTATGACAAATGTTACCCTAGAGGCTCAAAAGCCACAATAACATGATATAAACAGGGAGGAATATGTATGAGACACGTGAGAAAGCCATGAAAAAATATTCTTTAAGAACAACAGAAAATTGTTCTGTTATAGATCTGTTATTACATGGGAAAAGAGAGCAAACAATGGATGATACAAACAAATATTGCACTTCTTTTTTTCTCTCTCTAATCTTCACGAAACCATCGCCAGACAACATTACAATGCAAAAAAACACTGGCTAAAGTAAGGAAAATAACAGGATAAAAATACTGTGAAAGCTGGCCAAGTTTAGAGAAAGGCGAAGGAAAAAGCCAAAGTAATCATAAAGATTACTGTTTCTGAGACATAGTAGAGGAAATGTGAAAGTGCAGGGCAAACATACATCCACTTTTGTAAAAGGGAAAAACTGACCCTTTGAGAGCTCTGAGGTGATCACTCCAGCTGCAGAAACCACAGAATTTGGGACTAAATAAAGCTCACTGTAGAGGAAAGGAAGAAAAGGACAGGAAGAAGGCATTTGTCAAGGATGGAGTAACTGGCCTCACTTGTAAGGGTACACTCAGTGTAATACGTATCAGTTTCAGTAAACCTGCACATCACTTCCTTGGTAACACACAATGAACCTGTGGATCTCGGGAGATATCTAGGGAACAGAGAGCTGGCTGGGTGGTGGTCTATTTGTTTCTTAGAAGACAGAATAGGTATTGAAGATTCACAGTAATTTGTGGGGAGAGATGCAAGTTGGTTCCCATGGGGGGTCTGTCCCATGCCTTGTGTTATTCAATTGTTTCATTAATGACTAGAAAGATGAAGAGGAAGTGCATTTACAATATTTGCAGATGACACAAACTGAAAGGTGCACTCAGGAAGACTGGAACAGAATTCAAAATGATCTCTACAAATTGGACAGATGGCCTGGGGTCAACAAGATGAAATGCCACAGAGACAAGTGATATATTTTGAGGGGAAAAAACCAAATGTCACATATGAAAAAGGCAACCAGATGGCTAGTATAATGTTAGGGGTTTGAGGGTGAAACTAACTCACCAAGAGCAGCAAGATTCCACTGTACCTCTTTTGGGATGTGTAACAGTAATATTGAATAGACACTCTAGGGGAGGGGGAAGGTTTTAGCTGCAGTACTGTCTCCAGAATGGACCACTATATTCTGAGAAAAATGAATTATTGTCATTCTATGGATCAGTTCTTGTCTGTAAATATGACTTAAGAGATATTAGAAGACATTTCAGTCCCCACTTGGCCTGAAGTCATATAGCAATCCACAGGTACAAGACTTGACAAAATACAAGATTTCTGCTTCTCTAGATTGCACATCTTTGGACATGTTTTTAATATCGTTGATCATTTTACTCTTCCAGCTAGCATAAGGATTTCTTTAGGTTCCAAGCTTCAGTAAACAAGACATTTTTCTGAAACCTGGAAGGCCTCTGCATTCTACGACCCTCCCTCCCTCTCTCCGAGTCTTGCCTTGTCCTATAAAGAAGTCTGCAAAACACTACTCTTTGCTTACCACATGATCAGCAATATGCATTTTGTGTCTGCCTAAGACAAGTACACTTCAAATTGGTAAAGTGGCTTAGTCCTTCTTCCCTCCACATGTGATTTTTATGACTTCTTTTCCGCAAACAATTCCACTGCTTCACTTTCATTTCACTTCCAATAAAGGATTGTGGTTTTTGTAGAAGCAAGAACTTCGATGGCATTTCAAAGCCACTCTATCTGTTGGACAGGGAGATTGCCTTCTTCTATTCTTGTTAGACAATTAATCTTCCTGGGATTTGTTTTTCTTCTAATAACATATCATAATTTTGTTTTGTTATTTTCCTGGAGCTGAGCATGATCACAGACAAAGTTTCTCTCAGAAGAAGAGCTGGATACTCACAAAGTCTCTACTTCGTTTTGGTTGTTCAGTTTTTGTTTGTTTGGAGGTTTGTGTGGGTTTGTTTTCTTGTATGTTTTTTAAATTCTTCTCCCAGCCTATCACCAGTCATGGAAAACAAAAATCTTATATTCCCATCATGAACTGTAAGGCTTTTGAACAACTTTGAAGGCTTTGCCAGAGCAAAAAAGAGGACTTTTTTTACCAAGAGCAGTTGCCCTTCATATAGAGTTCAGTATTTGTGCATCTGTTTTCTACTACCCTTTATTATCAGAAATCTAATTAATCAACATTATGCAGAATATATGCAGCTACAGTGAATGCTAGAGACATGTTCAAGTGCCAAATGTAACCAGTCTTTCCTGATGCTGAGAGCAAGTACGGGAAATGACTCCCAACAGCTGAATCTTAGTTAGTTTTTTCAAAACAGTAGGAATTGCTGATAATGAGGCACCTTCCAACTCAGTAAACACTTTGCATGTTAAGCTTAGTTTTGTCCTTATGTGACATATGTTGCACAGAGTCACAGTGTAGGTACTGATGTTATAGCATCTTGCATAACGATACAGCTCGAACCGAAATATAACATTTGGATAAAGGTAGTAAAATAGAACATTTTGTTGCACAGAAAGAAAAAATAACACAGTGGCAATTTTTACCTACTCTGAACATCAAAAGAGTTTCAGGACTTGTCATCAATAATATCACCTCTTCTGTAAGAAGGTTGATCATTCACCCATCCTTGGAGAAAAATGGTACTGACGTGAGTACTTGGTATGCAACGTAACCTGGTCCATGGTGCTCCACTGAGTCAATTGTGCCTGCTGATTCTTGCTCCAGGTTCTTTAGGGTAGTTTTGTACAGTGGAGCAATGCCACCACAAGAAGGGTGACAAGTGTTAGCTCCAGCCTGAATCCTACCCATCAACACGAAAGACAGATATGCCTCTCAACTCCCAGGACAGGTGAGGTCCATAACCTGAGGTAATATTTCAGTCAATGATCTTCTGTGCCTCATTCACAACAATCACCATTTCAAACACTTGTGTGTTGGAATAATGTTCCCAAGTTCTTTTAATTCAGTTCTATTCCCAGCTGACATGCAATTGTGATGCATCCTGGTATGTCTCTTCTTAATAATCTTTCACAGCTCTGAGCAATCTTCAGAAAATGTGTGCTCCTTCTGAAGATAATTAGAGAAGCCATTCTTCCCTTTCAAACAGCTTGGGACCACAGGTTATTCCTGTCTCATTTGCCTGGAGTGAATCAAATACATTTCAGAGGTGGATCTGAAGATCCTGTGTCATGTTGTTGTCGTCATGTTGGGCTTCTCTGTATTGTTCCTTGAGAATTTATCCCTGACTGGAGTCTCCCCCACAGCTTTACTCCTTCTTTCAGACCTTGGGAGGCTTCTGCATTACCCATCTCATCTGACTACACTTTCTACCCTCTATAGAGAACTCCATCTCTGGCTGGAGAACTACTTTACTACATGCAGGAAGGGAAACACAGTGCCTCTCAGTCCCTCTGACTCAGTATTACTGCATGAAACCACCCCAGTGCTCTCCATCAATGGCCTAAGAATGGCTCTCTCACTACTGGCTACTGCAAATCTACGAATATATGAGGGGAAAAGCATACTCCATAGGGTAGACTTGGGAAATGCACCTTAATATGAGTAATGAATATTTTGGGAATCTGCATGCATCAGCAGAAAGATACCACAGCATATAGAGGACAGAATGTAACTAGAACTTGGCTAAGCATAAGGAATGAACAGAGAATGTGTTTAGATTTAAGGGACAAAGAGCAAGTAATTTTAACAAATGCTTTTGTCAAAACCAATCTTTTATAAATGTATCACAGGCTCACAGAATGGGTAAGATTGAAAAGGACCACATCTGGTCCAACCTCCCTGCTCAAGTTTCAAGCCGGGCCATCCTAGAGCACATTGCACAGGATCTCACCCAGATGTTTCTTGAATATCTTCAGTGAGGGAGACTCCTCAACCTCTCTGGGCAACCTGTTCTAGTGCATGGTCATGCGCACAGTAAAGAAGCTCTTCCTTATGTTAAAGTGGAACTTTCTGTGCATCAGTTTCTGCCTGTTGCCTCTTGTCCTATTGTTCAGCACCTCCAAGAAAAGCCTGGCTCCATCCTCTGACACCCTCCCTTCAGACACTAATAGACATTGATAAGGTCCCCTCTCCATTGTCTCTTCAGCTGAACAGGTCCAGCTCCCTCAGCCTTTCCTTGTAAGAGAGATGCTCCTCTCCCTCAGACATCTTCATAGCCCTCTTCTGGACTTGTTCCACAAGCTCCATGTCTCTCTTGTACTGAGGAGCCCAGAACTGGACACAGCTCTCCAGATGTGCCTCACTAAGACTCAGTAGAGGGGCAGGATCACCTGTTATGTTTTCTAAGCTAGTCTTTGTTTTCAGCCAATAAAAAAGATTTTCTGTCTTCCTGTTTTTTTGTGCAAGTAAAAGACATTCCTTTATTTACATGTGGCATTTTTTACCTATCTTCAATTAAGAGCAGAAATAATGCTTTATAGAAAGGCTTACATAATTCAAATTCTTATGAAACATCAGAAATCTGTACAAGACAGGCTGAAGTCACAAGGATCTATGTTCTCATTTAGGAAATAAAACACTTGTTCTGTTAGATTTTCTGGATTGTTCCTCCATTTAATTGAATCAGCCACAGAATCATAACCTTTGAGACAAAAATGCTAAAAAGTATCCCAAAGCAGTATAAAAAGTTTCATCTCATTAGAGAGAAATTGATCAATAAAAGCCAAATGAAAAAAGATTGTCATTTGCATAAAGGATGTCCCTAAGGACACTCAAAAGGCTCACAAGTAGAGGGCACAATGACACCACGTCCTGTTATTTTCATTAATCCATTAAAATGTAAGGCAGAACAACTGGAATGTCTAGAAAAAGAATAAGCTGTAAAAAGAAATCTAAGTGTTATTAAAAAGGCAGAAATATAACATGAAAGGGTGTTCTGTGGAAACTGACAGAATCTGTTCTGGAAATACCAGAAACAGACAGATACCACACATGGCTTCAAGTAAGCAAGATTGGGGAATCTAAATACACTTCTCTGTATCTGTGCATTTTAATAAAATCCGTTCTAAAGCTGATTGAATTGGCCTAGTGCCTGTAAACTACCGGGAATCATAATTGATGTCCCAGGATACACACACAATGATAGCACTCTGAAGGTCAGTGACTGGAGGCAAAAAAGCTGATGGATTTGGAAGGTCCAAAACATGATTTCGGAAAAAAAATCCCACAGGAATAAAACCAGTGCTGCTTGTAAATGGGAGGGACAGAGAAAGAACAAGAATGGGGACCACCTGAAGTGTGTCAGGCATGCAGAGGATCAGATATATGGTGCACCATACAAAGATTCCCACCTACCTGTCAGTGCTCCTTCTGGACCGAAAGCCCTATGAAAAATATAAACTTTTTTTTTCAGTGAAGCCCTTCAGATATTTCAGTAAGATTTTGATACAGAGCTTTGAAAAGCAGTGGCATTTTCATTTTTCAGGAATTTTGTTGCTGTTTCCCGCAGTTTTTATCTTGCTACTCTGAAGAGAAGAAAAAAAAGAAAGAAAGAAAGAAAGAAAGAAAGAAAGAAAGAGAGAAAAGAAAGAAAAGAAAGAAAAGAAAGAAAAGAAAGAAAAGAAAGAAAGAAAGCCGAGAGAAAAATAAATATTTTGGAAAGGGATAAGCCATTTTTTGATTGGTGAAAAGCTGTCCAGATCCACTCTGAAGGTCTGCAGCGAGATAAATGAGGATGCAGAGACCAAGAGACAACATTTTTATTACACTGGTCATTGTAGTTATGCTTAAAGAAGACAAATCAAGATGAAAGGGTCTTTCAAAATACAGATGCCTTGTGCTGAAGAAAAGGCTCTGCTGACATTAATTTTAAAAATCTGTATTTTCCACAAAGTATTTACTGAACTGTGAGGGTGAGAAAGAAGCAGTTTGTCTCTACTAGTTCCTGAATGTTTAGAAGCTGCTTCTGCCCTAAGGCTTTGGTTGATTCAAAGTGTTTGGATATAGAGCTCTTGCAATTTCCCAAACCAAAGCCTTGTCGTTTGAGTCCACATTATATGCTGTGGGTTCACATGGCAACTGTGCTCCGTGAATGACTACATCTTCACCTTTGCTCACAGGAGAAGCCAGGTTCTCTACTTGCATCTCTGCATTCAGAGATGGGATTGGCAGAGGGGTCACATGAGACCCTCTAAATATTGTCCCAAGACACCATGAAGAAATGCTGTGTAGGGAGCCAGGTGCAATCTTCAACTCTTAATTCCGGCTGGGTATCCCTGTCAGTCTGGTTTTACAGAATCTGATAGTCAAAGGCGCCCTTTGAGCCCATCAGAGTTCCTTTGGAAATGATCAACCATACACAAATTAGAAATGCTGTTCCTGACAGAAGCTGTCCCATGGGTGTCCCCCAATAAAACTGTATGAATATTGCAGTTACATATTAAGAGAAGGATGCTAAGGAGAAAGGAAAATTATGTATTGAGTGGCCATTAATTAACGAATTTCTATGGAAGTTATGGGGCACTTACAGCAAAGAAGTGGTCTTTGCCCCAGAGCTGCTACAGTATTATAGTATGCTGAATTCATACAGAGGTTTTTGTGAACAGAAAGATTAATATGTGTACTAGAAGGCCCCTGGCAATTTCTTCTGCTAAAAAGATCATTCCCACTACTCACAATGAGCTTCTGATCATCACCCTGACAGGTAACTAAAGAATACAGAATGGATAGTTATTTTTCTGTGCTTAATATTTCACTGCATTAGAAATGTCATGGTGCCTAACAATTAAGAATTTTTCATCTAATTCAGCTCAATTTATTAAGGTGCTCAGTTAGAATCCTAATTCCTCCCTCAGCCATCAATCTGCCACGTGTGACAATACACAGCTAGTTTCCTCTCCTTGACTGATATTTTCCTGAATATTTTTCAGTTGAATATTTTCAGTGAGATTACACAGAAAACTCTAGAGATTTCTGATGGCTAAGAGATTTTGTTTGTGATAAAAATGCATACAACAAAATGTAATTAATTCCTTAGTATGTGGTTATGCATACTGCAGTTAGCACTTTTCCAAGTTTCTATGAAGGAGATCGAGACGAAGAGAAGGCTAGAAAATGGACTTTCCAATTCTCTGGAAAAAACACCAAGTTATCAAATATCAATTTATTCTATCCTGAACTGGAATGAAAACACAGATAAGCAATATTTGCAGTGCGATTAAATTTGTCTAATAATTTAATTTGTGGAAAAAAACCCAGATAGTTGTCAGATAGTTGGGAAGGCTGGAAATCTGGGAGCTGCGCAAGCTAAGTAGCAATCTAATCTACCTGATGGCCTGACCTGGCAGGTCAGATGCATAGCTGGAATGCCTACCCCTAAAGTTTTCCATTTATTTGACAAGTCTGTTGGAGACAACTGCTACACAAGACTGAAAGAACACAGGAAGTGTGAGAATCTTTATTCCCTGAAGATTTTCCAACAAGGGGCTTTGCAAATTTGGGATGACAGGAAAGAGAGCAAACATTTCTCTCACAGGACAGAAGTCCTGATCAACTGCTGTGAACAAAGACCAAGGCCCAAAAGAAGCCTAATCAGTTGCACTAATTGATAAGGAAAGAATTGGAGATGAGAATTTTATACCAGCAAAGCACTGTAAGGGCGGTGAGGCACTGAAACAGGTTGCCTAGAGAATGCCTCATTCCTGGAATTGTTCAAGGCCAGGTTGGATGGAACTTTGAGCAACTTGCTGTACTGGAAGGTGTCCTTGTCCGCAGCAAAAGGCTAAGAGCTGAGTGATCTTTAAGGTCCCTTCCAGCCCAAACTATTCTTAGATAACCAGTTAGGAAAAGTGACAGTATCAATAGAGTTGTACAGACACATAAGGGACATGCAGGGGAAAGGGGCAGAATATGTGGCTAGACAGAAAAGCTTATAAAGTAGATGGTTATGTATGGATATATGGAGTGTGAGAATGTTTATTTTCTCAGCTGTGGCAATAAGTAAAGGAAAAAAGACAATCAGACTCAAATCTAGGCAATTATCTTTGCTGAAAACAATAACCAGAAACAAACCTGGTCAGTGACACCAGCTAATGAACTATAAGAATCTGTAAGCAAATCTGGAAATTTGCAAAGGATAAGGATGTAAAGTTGAGGATCCGGGATGTTGGAGTGGGTCAGTGGGACCATGCCAGCCAAGGAGGAGATGTGCAGGGAAGAGGGAGCAGGGAGGAACAAAGAGGTGGGGTGGGCAGACAAGGGTACAGACGGCGCCTGTTGCCTGTGAGCTGTG
>QWTY01016511.1:0-24307 GCA_008033365.1 Pseudorectes ferrugineus
CAAAGCTTGGATGGGTTTTCCTGTTGTCATGGACTGGACTTTCATCCCCATGCTAAGGCAGATACAGGAAGGGACGAAGGGAACTCTGAGATTAAATTGTTAGGTCAACTAAACAGAAGATCAGATGGAAAAAGACCTAAATCTCTGTGATGCCAGTCTCCATGCTGGTTATCCAAATCTGCCTTTCTGTCCATTGGCACTGTTTTTACACAAAATGTCACAGATGACAATGGAATAAGAAGTCCAAAAGGGCTGCTTGATCAAGTTTTACAACAATAAATGTTTTTTTGACAAAATTGGGAAATGCTGCAGGAAGGTATCAAATTCCATCAGTGCTTTCACCGGAAATTACATTTCACTGTGATAGATTCAATCATTTTGTTTCAATAGAATAATTTTAGCTACCATTGTGACAAGCAGAAATAAGAGCAAAATGTTCTAAATTACCATTACGAAGCATTTCAATCAAGCCATTTCAATGTTTCAGGAACAAAAAAATTCCCCAACTTCACTTGGTATTTAATTTTGACTTTTAGTGCTTGTTTGAAAATAAAATTGTAAGTTTCCTGCAGAATGAATATTTCATTTTCTGACCTGTCATGTTCAGTAAAGATATTTCAAATGTAATTCACAGGAATACAATGGGTCTATTTCCACACGCTGCTATGGGACACTGTTCCAGTTGTCTCTTGGTCTGCCAAGAACCTCCTTCTCTTCTCACAGGGCATCAAATAATATTTCATGGACAACAGCAATGAGCTGCACACAGTCCATCAGCCTGCAAAACTAGCCAGGAGGGGTCTTCATCACTTTATAATATTACAAAGCCAAATTCAGACAAATCTAATAAACCAAGGGAAAGGAAACCCATTTCAGAGAGCACTAGAAGGGAAGAAAAGGAGAGGAAATAGAGTTAAAAGAGCCCATTTACCCATCACAGGATTGACAGTGGGTCTCTCACATAATTTGCAGAGACAGAATGGGGTGCAAATGTTTGGTCTCTGGGTTTGATAAATAACTCAGAGCCAGACCTTCCACTATTTTATTTTTCTACAGTTATTTGTATCTGATAAAGAGTGGAGGGAGATACCCCCAAGGAATTTTAGTTTGTTTGCATTTCCTTTACCCATGTACTTGGTGTGCACTTCTCTGCTTTGCTAGGATGGTGAGTGCCTGATGAGAAGGCCCTTTGGAAAGGCTTTTTTTCTGTGGAGAACAGACCAGACAGGTATTTCTGTGGTTCCTTCTGTCCTGCACACCCTCATGCCCCACACCTGGACGGGGGGGCAGTGGAGATGAAGCACCCTGGAGGAATCACACAGAGGAGTTTAATTGAAGAATCTCTTCCCATCCAACATGCTCAAGGATTTGCACAGTTTGAAGGCATTTAAATGTTCTAGTTTTTTTTCGCTTACTGATATATTTCACGTCTTAAAATAGTGCTTCCTCAGCTGAGGGATGACATGGAGGGTTACAGAAATGACATTGTGTTCTGCAGAGGTCTTGAGCACATTTGCCCAAGAGAAAGGAGAGAAGGCAGCAGGTACATGCAGGGGCTGTGATGCACAACTCTGCACTGGGGCAGCACTACAGCAGGTTGTTCCACCCCAGCCACCTGGCACCATGGAGAAACCAGCTTGGATTCAACTGGGCTGGGACCCAAATGGGTGCTCTCAATGTCAGACACAGCCCTGAGCAGGGAGAGATGTACAGAAGGGATGTCCTGGCTGCTCCTCCTCTTTTTCTGCTTCCACACGGTATAAAGGCCAAAAACTATTGCTGTGTCACTTTTGCCACTCCAGAGAGACCTCTCAATCTGCTGCCTGGCCCCTCAAGTGGGCTGCATGCCATGAAGTCAAAACACTAAATTTGGGGGCAACCAGAGAGGTTGTTAGCAGCCAAGGGGTTGCTAATGGGACTTTTACCAGCACACACTGTCCTTCTGTCCCCACTGTGCCTCTATATCAAAACAACCCTTCCATCCAGCAAGGATCCAGGTCCTTCAGCCTGATCTTCTGGAGATCCATGCACTGGGAGCAAGTTCTGTGGGGTTGTCTAAACCATCCCCTTTCCTGTTCTTTCCATCTCCTCTCTGAACCACAACTGAGCTAAAATGGGTAGGAAAAGGAGGGGGTGTAAAGTTAAAGGGTCTGAAAGAGGCCACAAGCATGAACCTGGGGATAACAGAAACCAACACACAGCCCAAAGCCTTCATGGAGAGGTTGCAGAGCTGGCTGCACTGCACCAAACGCCGCTGTCAGCACAGGGGCACAGTGCCAGGACGTGGTCGGGGCAGACGCATCTGAGCAGTTCTGAGCCCTGTCTTTGCCTTTCCTGGTGTGAAAGACACACTCCTTCTGCAGGCTGTGCAGTAGGGATGGATTTCATTTGCTTTTCATAGGCAGCTGTCCTGAGTATCAGCCAGCATGCAGAGATATGACGCTGACAAGCCAGCCATCAGCAGGGGTTTGTTTCCAGACCTCTCTTTAATTGCAGTGTTAACTTGTCGAATACCACAACACTGATTTCCCATGACCTTTGCTGTTAGCCAGAGACTTCAGGGCAAGTTGGATTGCTTCTCATCCTCAGCAGCAGCTGTGGGGAGCAGCCGATTGTGTTCAGGCAATCTGCAACCAGAGGGACTGTCTCAAAAGCATTAATTGAAGTGTGAAATTTGCCTTCCCCTCTCCTCTTAATCAGCCCTTCACATTTAAAACTCCTGTAACTACTTTCATGCCACCATAGAAGGGGAAGGAATAGCTGTCTGAATACAAATTATGGTTTATTCGTTAATGATGAATATTCATTAAGTGGGCCAGCTAGTGCTAGTGTGCTCCTGTTTGGGAGGGTCTCAGCAGCATGACAGAAGGCTCTATAAAATCAGCATTATTTTTAGGGGACAGGGTTTCTAGGAGAAACCAACAGTTGTCCAAAGTGCCAGAACATGTAGTATACATCCACGCCCTGCTGGGAGATTTTTTGCAGGGAATATGTGTATCTTCCATGTCCATTAGGTCAAACTCTGCTCTGTTTGTATTCCCTGCTGATGCTTCACGTCTGAAGCATGCAAGCACACACAAAGCTTGTGTTGCTTCAGGCCATGCAACAGCGCTGATTCAAAGGAAATCTCTTCTGTGGTCACATCACAGCTTTGCTGGATTTTATGTGCATTCCTGTTCTGAGGATGAGTGGTCCAGTTCACAAAATGAAAATATCGTTCCAAAGAAAATTTAAATTTTCCACCTGACGCATGGCCAGTTGAAATTATTTTATCCAACATTACCGATATGGTTTACAAGAAAAAAACCCCACACATTGGAAATATTAACAATGCAGAAAAATAATAAGAATATAGAAAAAACCCAGACAAATTAATGGCTTCAAAATTCCAAAGGGCTTCAAACCTTCCAAAATCACTTTCTCCTGACAGATGAACATGGCTACCCTCCTCACACATTCCTCAAGGAGAGCCTGCCAGAGCCAGACATAGCTTGTATCTGGTACACCACCTCTTGTCTCTCTGCAGCCTTGAGCTTCATGTCTAGCATGGGAGAAAATAGTTACACTTTCCACAAGTATAATGAAATACTCTGAGTTCAGACCACTCCACATACAAACTGCTTGGCATTGCCTACACTGCATTAATAGGGCAATAGAGACAGAAAGGGAGGGCTCCATGACAGCAGTAATGTGGTAAGTTGGTGATGGGACTGGAGGATGACACACAACCCTCCAAGCCCATGCTGCCATCAGCCTTCTGGGGACAGTGTCCACAGACTGTCCCTGCACTGGGACCATGGGGAAGGGATGACTTGGGTTGCCTGGTGCCCATTTCTTTTTCAAGCTCTGGGCCAGCACGCAGATGAGAAGTACAGCCAGCCCAAGCCAAACTGCGTTGGCAGAAGAACAGTGAATAGTATTTTAGCACTAACAAGTTGCAACATTTTCAAAATATTTCCCTTGGAGACTTTTCATATGCTGTGAGAAGTGCTGCCTGTTGGAGATCTGGGGTTGATTTGGGGGCAGGACAGGTTTCTTCTAAAAAAAAGCAAGAGGCAGGTAAAGAACTACCATGGTTGTGCAAACATGAGATCCTTCTTTCGGTTACATCAGGATACACACAGCAAAACACCTGGTGTCATTATAACACTTAGTCTGAAGTGGATCAATGACTTTTAGGCAGAAGTTCAAATCCTGGCACAGTCCATTCAGCACTTCAGGGTTCTCAGATGCAGCAGTGTTTAACCAGCCTTGGTCCTTCAGAAGAGAGCAAAATCCTGCTTGTGCTGCATGGTTATTCAGAAACTCACAGAACATCATGTCCTCAGGATGTGATTTCATTCATGACTTGGAACCTCTCCTACAAAGACAGAGCAATCTGGGGCAGTTCAGCCTGGGGACACCTTAGAGCACATTCCAGTACCTGAAGGGGCTGCAGGAGAGCTGGAGAGAGGCTTTTGACAAGGGCATGCGGTGACTGGACAAGGAGGAATGGCCTCAAACTGAAAGAGAGTAGATTTAGACAAGATATTAGGAAGAAATTCTTCCCTGTGAGGGTGGTGGGCCCTGGCACAGGTTGCCCAGAGAGGCTGTGAATGCCCCATCTCAGAAAATGTTCAAGGCCAGGTTAGAGGGACTTTTGAGCAACCTGGTCTGGTGGAAGGTGTCCCTGGCCCTGGCAGGGGGAGCGGAATGAGATGATCTTTAAGGCCCCTTCCAACCCAAACCATTCTATGATTCTGTGATACTTATCTGTGTACCCACAGCTACACTTCATGTGTCACTACTAAAAATGGTGGCATTTCATTGGTGTAGGGTATTTATAATGAAAGATAGAGGATTCTGAGGCTTCTGCCTTCACTGCTCTTTGAACCAGCTTGTGCACTCATAGCAAACACAGGGTAACCTTCAAATATTTCTATCTCAGGGCCACGCAAGTGGGATAAGTTTGTGCAACAAGATCAGTAACATATACCCAACCGATCTGAAAACTTTGGTTTAATTAGAGGGAGATGAACTCTCCCGATTCAGTCTTTGATAAAAAGCAGGCTCCTCTATAACCTTCCCTGAGTGTTTTGATAACCAGCACCACAGCTCAGCTGTTAGTCTGTGATCAGGAGCTGTTTGGGATGGGAACAGCAGAGGATGCTTCACGCCAAGGGATCAACACATCTATCTGGGGCAGTCGCAACACAGCCCACAGTCCTATGTCTGGCTCATCCCCACGCTACTCATCCCTTGCTCCCATAAGAGCTGAGCTCCATCTGCAAACTTAAAAATGGAAAAAAAAAAAAACAAGCAAACTTTTTTTCTCCCCCCATCGAATTCTGTCTGAGCAGACAGCTTTCAGAAGGCTCAGCATTTTCTGAGTTGCAGGTTCCCTTTGGATTTCTCACAAAGTGGTTGCCCACAGTCATCAGATCTGCTTGAAAACCTTTGCCTTCACCAGTAGGAAATTAGATGCACAATTGCATTTCCCCGGGGTTTTGGAATGGTCTCCGTGGCTCACAAAACAGAGCGTGAAAGAGGGAGGTTTGTGTCAGAAATGCAGACAATAAATGGTAGCTCTCAGTGTGAAGATTTATTTATTTAGCAAAGTCTCAGAATGAAAAAGGACGACTTGAAAGGAAAGGGCAAATGTGATTCTTATTTTGTCCACCGCATGGAACTTCTTTTCCTAATCCTTCACCATTTGAATATGACTGCTCCTGGAGGCTGCCAGGATCAGAGAGATGAAAGGGCAATCCTTCATGTAAGCACCAGCCCTCCACTTTAAAAGCTCCCCATGCACTCTTTCAACTTTCAACTGCCCCCAATTATATGTTTTTAACATTTGAAAATGCTTTAGGACAGCAGGTGCCTCTGTCACTCGTGTATTGTTCACAAGTCATCACCCTCTGCCTGCCCTCTCCCACTTTAAAACCTCTCCTTTTATGAAAATTAACATAATAGTCACGTCTCCCAAAGGGGGAAAGGTGGGAAGACAGAGGAGGTGCAATCCTCTGGTACATGCTGCCTGTTTCACAGCCTGATCTCTGTGCTCTGAGGTGCTCTGTCTAATTACAGCTCTTCTGCTACAGGAGAAGGAGTCAAGCTGGGTACACACCTGTATTATCAGGGCTGTGACTGCAAACCGCTGGTCCCTCACCACTGAGGCTCTGCTCACTGCAGCCAAGCCAAAAGCTGCTGCTGGGCTCGATGATTTCAGCTCCAGGTAGAGCTGGCAGAGCTGGAGAGAGGAAAGGGTGAGGTCCACACAACCCCCAAGCCACTGTGGCTGTGGAGACTGAAGATGGGGCAGTGAATCTCATCTGAGAGGATGAAGGAGTGGTCGCAGACCTTGCAGGGCAGGTTATTTGTTTCTTTTCAGGGTGGGAACATGCAAGGCCACATTCTTTCTGTATAAAATGTGTGGATAGCTGCTGCAGGCACCCCTCTCTACTCTGAAGAAAATGATGCTGCGAGGTCCATGCCACTTATCAAGGAGACCCTGTGCTTAACTCGAGTGGTGAATCCCACACGAGGGGATTCCTATTCCACAGCAAAGTGGGACAAAGGCTTAGCTTTCAACTCCCTCTGTCACATTTTACACTCATAAAAACTCAACTGAAGGTTCATCTAGTCCCACATCCACCCTTCCTTGCTGTTTGAAGCTAATAAGACAAGTCTACCAAAACAGCCAGGCAGCATCTTCTGATGAAGGCTGGACAGCCCATAAAAGACCCATGGAGTGAGCTCCCGTACCTTGGGCTACCCAACAGTGGAGTCTGTGTAGGAAACCAGAAGGCAATAAAAACACACCATTTAAAAATTCATATCTGCATAATGAGTCCTGCAACTGCTTTCTGTACCCAGAATGAGTCAGGCCCACATGGCTGGGGAGAGCTTTCGGAGCAATAAGGCAGCGCTGTTTGCTCCAGGTTGCTCACACAGACATTAACACTGTAGAGAGAGTTTGCAAATCACCGGGCCCTGCTGCAGAGCAGCCAGCCCAGCACAGTGTGTTACATGGGCTGCCATCTTGGTCGTTCTTATTAAAAAATAAATCGTGTACAGAAAGGGAGGGGTGTCTTTGTGCTGCTCTGTGAGGGCTCCTGATTAAGCATGCTGCTGCTTTTAATGACCCTCGAATCTGACCTTTGAGTGCCTGGCAGGGGTGCGGTGCTTTGATTTTGCAGCACCAAGGGCGCATGAAAAACAGATTCAGATGATTAAGTTAATCAATAAAACCTTTTGATTCCCATTTCTTTGTAGAAAACTGGATGGCTTAAGGCAACATAAGAGACAAAACTGTCCTGATGTGTCCTCATTACCTCGAGCCTCATCGCAGATCTCACACTCATGGCCTAGACACAACCAGTGACTATCAAATACCCATCTTTACCTGTGGATGAAGCCTGGGAAGGACTAACGAAAACATTGACGTGGGAAGGAGAATGTGTAGTACCTGTACAGTTTCTATGCCATTCCCCTGGCCTCTGTTTCTCCATAGCTATCTGGAAGAATTTTACTGGTCCATCCTGACTTGCTACCTGCTAGAAACCATGAGAAAGTGAAAAGATTTAATGCTTACTGCTTTCAATGCTCACCCTCCTTCCACCTAAACAAAATTCCAGGTCTAAGCTCTGTCTGGATATGAGGAAAGGGAGGGGAGGGGAATAGCTTTTCCAGTGTCTCTCATTCCCCTCAGCTAAGCCTTCAGGAGGTGCCGCTGCAGGATGCTCTTAGAGAACCTTCCCACTCAGGGGTGGCCCCTTGAGGCACATGGGAAGAGCAGGAGAAATGTGTAGGGCCTTTCTCTTAGCAGGGTGGCAGCAGTAAAGCCAGAGGGAATATCTCTGAATGCAAATTCCTAACAGTGAAAATCTCTAAATTCCTGCTGCCCCACAGCCTTTCCCCTCTGGTGGCACAGCTGTGCCAGGGGATGTAGAATACATCCTCAGATTGCAAGGTCAGGAGAAAATACTGCTGTTTTCTAGTCTGACTTTCTGTGTAATATATACCTGAGAACTTCCTGGGAGTTTTCCCATTTCAAGCCAAGCTCCATTTTGAAAAACACCTAATCTCATTTTAAGGCATGCCAGCAACAGACAGCTGACAAGAATACTCCACATTTGCTCCACCGATTGCCTGCCACTGGCATGAAAAGCACAGTCTGGTTCTAGTCTAGTTTTGGCTAGTCTGGAAATCCCAGTGCCTGCATACAAGGCTCTGAAAAGGAAATGCAGGTTTAGCAAAGATGCACAAAATGTGATAGCCTTTAAGAACAGCTACAGCATGAGGAAAAGCTCTTTCACTGGGCTTGTAACCCATTTTTCTCCAAGACCACAAGTACCAGCCCTTCACCAAAAAATTAGACCCAAGTGGCATTTTCTACTCTCCATTTAGGTCTGTCACTGTAGCAAAGATTCCCTTTAAAGACCTTGATCACAGAGGTTATTGCAGACACCTGTATTTCAAACACCCTGACCTACCCATTAAAATGATAACCTCAGTGTATGTTCAATAAGTGCTAACAGTGTTTTGAGTTCAGTGAAATCCCCAACTTTTATCATTTTATCCCATTTTTTAAAAACTGAGTTTAGGCGTTTTGCTCATATTCTTTTTTTTTTTTTTTTTTAACTTGAAACCAACTTGTTTTACATAAGAATATTAAAAATACAGCTTTGTGATACTTTTCTCTCACCTTCCAACCCGTGTTAGCAACTCAGGTTGCTGTGAACCCAAAGTGTCAGTTTTGGACTGTCTCTGAAGATGGAGTAGATGCAATTACTTGCATTCTTTAAAACATGATTGATCTAATGCTGTCACAGGAGAATTCACACTGGATTCTGATGGCACAGGCACTGCTGAAATGAACTTAAAGTGTCAGTCTGTGACTGAGATACATAACGAAAGGCAGAATAACTTTTTTTTGAGCTTGGGTCAAAGATCCCTGATGCCTCATGGAAAATTCTGAAACATGCTTGGAGATGATTTTGCTGACAGATAATTTTCTATATTTTTCTGTTTATTTTAGGCACAATCTTGTGCTCTCTTTGTCATCAATAGCCTACATACTTATGCAATACCCTGGGCTATGCATCCTGATACCTGGATGAACAGAGGATCCTCCAAAGATCCACACCTCACCTGCTACAATTGGGTCTTAAACCAGCTTTTGCAATCTTTTGTTAGACATGTAACTAGGAAATATATCAGGAATTTTTTTGAGGGAGGAAATAGAGTTGCTATTATTGTTCATCAAAAACTGCTGGCTGACTGAAACCAAACCCTTTCAGGGAAATATACTGATTTTGATGGTAACCTTAGTCAAGCAAGGTTTGTTAACATTAATGCAGAATTCAAGTGGGACACAAAATTTTGCTCAATCCAAACGCAAAATTATTCTTCCTCACTATGAGTGTGCCAGTTACAGGTGCATAAGGTATAAGTAGAGATTCAGAACCTGCAGATCTCCTGCAATCTAGGGAGAGGTCCTTACATCCAAGCACTAGGCTGGTTGTGACTCTTTTCCACAATTTTCCTGTTGGACCTGTTCCCTTCTATATTGTACATAAAATATAACAGGGAAGCAGCAATTCTGGAGACTCAGATCTAGGACACTCTCTCCCCAAGAACAGGGAGGAGTTTATGTGTCAGCAAAACAGCAGACATGCAAAAGAAACCAGCAATCATGCTGAAGTAGCCATTTGTCACTTAGAAACTGGACAAACTCATCCTAGGAATAAAATTAGAGAGAGAAATACATTCTGGAGCTGGAAACACACTTGGGCTGAATCTCATGTCATGCACATGGCTTTATCCGGAGTGTCTCGGGTCCTTTCCCCTTTGATCAGACATTTCACAGTTCCCATCTGCCATGGCAGATCAAAAGCTTCTGATCTCCTAAGAATAGGGTTTCCCCACAAGATACACATCAGCCCTGTCTGGGATGAAAACCATCAGGGAACAAGGATCCCAGACTAAGTAGGACAGCACAGTCCCAGCCCTCAGACCCTGGTCCTGCGTTATAAATACAAGAATACAAGAAAACATGACAATCAAAAGAAATTTTAACGTTTTCCCACCAAAGATGCCAGAGTAGAACCTGTGTATAGGGCAAATTTGGCTGTGGGGGCTCGACAGGAAGACCCCAGTGACTTGGTCTGCACCTCAGCTTCCCAAAGCTGTGCATTGGCCCCACCTTCCCTCATATCCACACCTTGTAAGGGATCCCATTCCCACCGGGCTTCTCCATCCACACGGGAGGCTTATCAGTGAGGTAGCCACAAAACAAATGTATTCCTGGACATTCTTAGAATGGAGCCACTGCTAAAGCCAGACTAATAGAAAAGAAAGTGTGCAAAATTTGGAAGAGAAATTGTCTGGGGCCAAATTCTCAGCAGCTCCATGCTGGGTGGAGCTCATCCACAATGACTTCCATGGATTTATACGAGTGTTGACAATCAGCAGTGTACCAAGAGATAAGAGTAGAAGAGCACTCGTGAAAATATGCAGAGACCAAGGATACACAGATGTCTACAGTTTGTAAAAGAAATGAGAATTGTTCCTGGAGCAGCAATAATTTGGATTCCAAGAGGGTCACGTTATGAAGCTGAAGGCAACAAGTGGCTGTGGGGTGGTTTGTTGGTTAATAAAATTGCTGACAATGAAACCACTAAGCTGTATTTATGAAAGATGGATTAACATCGCATTTGGCAGAATAAGCGGCAGAAAGACTCGAAGCAAGGTGGCATGGCAAGTCTAATCAAGTCAAACTATGCACAGCAATGACACGAGCAGACAGCAAATTACTTCCTCAGCAATTCATTTGTGTAATTGACCAAGAAAATACGGAAAACTATTGAAAATGAATGTTGCGAGAAAATTAACTGAGCGGAACAAAATGTAAAGAGCTCCTAAAAGGTCTTTGTATTTATAAAAGGGTGTCATAGACTCTGTTTATGTCTTCACATATGAAATAATAAAGCCTTTGAGGGAAAATCTTCTAAAAGGCTGCTGAGAAACTGCATTATCTTAAAGATATGTCTTGAAAGAAAAGAGAAGAAACCCAAGCAAAGCAGTAATTTACCAGCCTGATCTCACATCTGAAGCTATCTTTGCATAAGAGAAGTTTTCAATACAAAAGTCATCTGTTTAAATGAAATTTCCCTCAGAAACACAGTGACTCAAATATTTGAGTCATATTAAAACATTGCAGGTTAAGGTTGCTCCAACAGGTTACCTGCATTTTGCAGCAGTTTAATAGAAGTTGTGCTCTGACCCAATTAATGTAAATACCACAACTCATTATCTTTCATGGCACAGAACTTCTGATTTCCACTTATGCTATTTTCTTTATCAGAGAGAAACTTAAGGTGTGATTTAAATGAAGGAAAGAGACAGGAAGAGTGGAAAGAGGCCTCATGCAAAGTACATTTCCAACCAGCAAATGTGGCAAACCTTGGAGACTTAAATCTTCAAGATCCAAATATAGAATAAGACATTTTGAATAGTGAAAATAACTAAGCATTGGAGCAGAATGTTTCACTATAATATAGTATACCATCATCTGACCTTTGCAGGTGAAGATAAGATATTTTAATAAAATGTATGCTCCATTTCAATCATGAAGGAGCTGGCTCCAAGAAAAATAAACTCTGTGCAGGAGACCAAACCAGGAATTACAATGGCTTGAACTCAATGAAAGGTGATGGCAGGATGATACCAACTGGTGGTAGCATCTCTTTGCTGGGCCATTTTGGCATGCTGGAGGGGATGAGACTTTCATCTGGGTGAAGGAGGGATTGAATTTCATCCTGTGAGTGGAAAATTGCTTCTGGGTTCGCAAATGAGTTGGTACAAAAAGTTTTGGAAGGTTTGCTTTGAACCAGACTCACTGCAAAGGTCAGTCCTACACAGCAGCTTACAAATCCAGCTGAAGTGGTTTTGCAGCTGGAGCAGTGCCTCCTCTCTCTCACCATGCAGATGTGCCAGCTGTGTGTCACTGCAGCTCAGTGGGCACTGCAAAGGGCAGGCTCAAATGCCCTTATTTGATCAAACAGCTTCCCCCTGAAGTAGTCTCAATGTGTTCATAAGCATTTTTTGGGGAGGGTTACTACACTGTAAAAAACCTGGAGAAACAAGCAGGTTATAGGAGTGACAGCAGCTCTGGGTAACTCTCATGGCATGGCTTTTAAATACTTCTGGTACTACAGTCCAGTTCTGGATTACCATAATAAAAAGCCCTTTTGCCCTGGTATCTCCTTCACTAGAGACTCTTAATTGTGAAAGGGAGATTGTGCTGTCCTTGGGACTGACCAGAAATGTGTTTCCACATGGAGTTTGCCAGAGATGTGCTTTGTAACCAGGTATGACACCTGGCTGTGCTGGAAAAGTGCTTAAATATTTTACTTTCTAAGAAATGGTGGACAAAAAAATAAAGGGACATGGGGATCAATCAGCATCACCACTCCAATTTAAATTGTAACCAAATACTGCAGAGTTTCTGGTATAATCTCAGACCCCATTCTTATTCCCAAAAGCTTTTCAGCTGTGATCACACTAACAATCTTGTAGGGCACATCTTAATTGTGCGAGCAATTCCCAGAAGTGAGGTCAGGCGTTCATAACAATTAAATTAACTCAAGTGGAAAGATCCTTGCAGGTACAAACCTCACATTCCTGGATGGAATCCTGCCTGTGCTGCAGCCAGTCCTCTGCTGTCAGGGGGACACAGCTCTGCCCCTGCTCACGGAGAACAGCTTGGAGTCACCTCACAGAGGCGTTTATGGTGAAGCGCCAGTCATGGAAATGAAATACAGCAATAATGCTGCTACAGAGGTCTTAATCTCTGAAAAAGAACAATCACGCTTGTGCAGAAATTCCCTCATTTCCTTCTCCCCCTTTTCATCTTTTTGTATGCTTATATAGGGGTTTTTTTTGTTTGCTTTGTTTGCTTTTATAGTTCAAACACTTCTGAGATTTTGCACCTGCCTCGTGCCACAGCCCCATGGAGCTCAGAACTTCGGCCCTGAGACAGAAAGAGATCTGAGACTGGTTTGATTGCTGGATACCCTGAGGAATAAAAGACATCCCTATTGTGCATACCAACAACAATTTTGAGAAAATTGTCCAGGGAATAGTTTTCCCCAAATTTTTGAGGCAGCCACTGTTTGCTGAACAGCTGCTCTCCAAATGGGTGCTATAGATGCACAAATATCATAGAATCACAGAAAGGTGTGGGTCGGAAGGGACCTTAAAGATCTTCTCATTCCCACCTCCTTGCCATGGGCAGGGACACCTTGCACTAGATCAGGTTGCTCAGGTATCCCCAAAGTCCAGCCCTCATCTGGGTCTCACCCAGATCTCAGGCTGCATTAGAAAAAAAAAAAGGAATGTTCAAATGACATTTTACAAACTACTGACATGAGAGAACAGAACTCATATGCTGCTGGTCAGGAAAAGCATTGGATTTATCAGCAATTGCATAAGCAATGAGTGCTGCAAGACAAAGGCATCATCCATCAAGATTTTGTCTTTTGGGGTTGGTTTTTGTTTTTTGCCTGACTGGCATCTGCATGCTGGGTCAGCATGTTAGCAAATGAGATGAAATTAATAAATATTATTAATTAATAGCATTGATACCAGTCACTTATTTGCATTACTGTAAAGGCTAATGTCTGTAAGAATAACCTTAAGACAGTGGAGCAATTATAGTTTTTCTTATCTACCTGAGGGAAGGGTGAAATGAAATGGTCTTACAACGCCTGCCAGGTCTGCTGCTGATATCAAGACACCTTTTATCAGAATAAGAATTGTAAGATTAAGCTCCAAATAGTTATCAAATCTATTATAAAAATATTTCATAGAAGATTTTAAAGTTCCAGTTTATTCTGGAATAGTCTGAAGCCTATTCTCCCACTCAGGGGCTTGTTCAGATTAAAAAGTTTATCAAGGGAAGCTGCAAATTCTGCACCTCACGGTGTTGTTAAAATGTGAGTAAATCTCTGTATCTGAGAGATCTGTTCTAGCTGAAACAGAGGCTGGGATGCAATGCACAGGGCAGGAATTACCAGGAGGAATTTTCTGGCCTGTGCTAGGCAGGAGTTTAGAATGAAGTATTATAAACATCCTCTTGTGGATTTAAATTATGCCTTTCTGCTGCAGAGAAGTACAAAACTCATCACCCTGAGGATGTGAGGGCTCTCAAGGGCTGCAGCCCGTGGGGAGAACACGCAGGATGTGACCCTTTACCCTGCTGTGTGGTGTTCTGCTGCAGCCACAACTCTAGCCGTCACCAAAGGAAGCATTAAATAAACTTCCTCAGCATTGCTGCTTTCACAGCCCATCCTGGCTATCACTCCCACCTGGGGCTCTGTGCAACAGAAGATTTCTGGAGAAGAGGGAAGTGTTGGTGTTTCTTTCCATTGCAGCCTCCCTCGAGGGCAGACTTGGCTGTAGTTGATGTTCCAAAAAGAACAACCAAGTGTAGTCACTGAGTTAAGGGAAGCCACCCTTCCCCTCTATTCAGTGCCTGTGGGACTACATCTGGAGTGCTGGGCCTGCTTTGGACTGGAAGACCTCCTGACATCCCTTATGACCCAAATTAGTCATTTATTACCAAGTACTACCATATCTGACCCCATGTATAGCCCATTTCATCACACACAGAAAACAGTTGTCTCTCCCGGAGTTTCACAATGTATTTCATTGTGGAAGGGTGTGCCAGGCAGGAGAGAGTGGAACGTGCCCTGGAACTGACATTAGGATCATGTTCAGTCTCTAGGGATAACGAGAGAGGAGCAAGAGGCGTAAAAACAGCAATTCAGGAGAATGAGAAGATGGAAAATACTCGATAGTTGGAAAAAATTTAAGGCCTCATATAGAGAAGAGTATATTAATGACATTCTAATTAAGCAAAAGAATCACAAAAAACCTATTTTCAGTAACTTCCTATTATGCCCTTAGTTAGGGCAAAATACACTGCCATGTGACATTTAGATTTTAACATGGGCAAGCAAAAGTAGCAATTAATAAGGACAGCTGCAAATAGATGCAAAAGTAAAGAGGCCTCATGCCTTTTGCAAGTCCAGAACACATCCCAAGCTAAAAGTTTATCACAAAGGAGATACAGAAGCTGCAGAAATCCTTCCATTCCTGGACTAAATTCACTCCTCCTCAGAAACAAGCAGGGGCACTGAGTTGCAGTTCAGTTTAGGTGTTGCCTTGAACAGATGATATTGCACAAAGCTTGACTTTGAGATATTTTTAAATCAGATGCTAGACAGAATTATTTAAGAGTAGTCACAAGGCAGATATCCCCGAGACCTGATCCAAGATGGGAAATAAGACAGGGAGGTTGTCTCTTGTACTTCTCGACCCATGGGTTTGGTCTGTGATGGGGAAAAGGTGATAAAACCAGGATATAAAGAGGAATACAACATATTGGGAGCCACACTCCATGCAGATTCTGAGCACATCATTGTCTCTTGGCAGACTTAAGTAGATTTGACTTAAGACAGACATTGCTGGGGACAGGGCTGTCAGTTCACTGTCTGGACTGTGTCTGATGTCTCCATGTGGCACGAAGGAGACTGAGTGCAGGCTGAGGCTTTTCCCTCAGGTAAATCTCATGGTGCCTGACTGGTGCCTGCAAGGGTGTCCTGGGCCAGCAGCCTGACCCCAGGAAAGGGCCTGGACCTGCACTTGCAGCATGGACATGGTCTGCTCAGTGCCAATCAGTGCTCAAAATATCCACAGGAACAGGGCAAGACCTGGGAACACAACTGGGAAGAGGAATCACATGGAAATGTGAGAAATAATACAGCCTGTACGAGACTCTTCCCTCACCCAGGGCAGTTTTATACAGCATTAAATGACTTAGCATTAAATGCCTGGCATGGATAGTATTTTCACACTGGATGGAGAAAAGAACCTTTTTTAATCCACTCAAAACCCACACCACCACTCAGCCTGCATTTTCTTTCACTTAGCCCTGTTCACTCCTATTAGCTTGGGGTTTTTTTGCTACAAACCTTAGTAATATTTTTAAATGGTAGAAATTACAATCTCAAACAGAATCTTTCTTTCTTAATACTGGTGTTCCTTCTTCAAAAGCAGCTCAGCTAAAAGTTTCTTACTTCAGGTAATCCAGGGAAAAATATAGAGACAAAACCTCAGAGGAAATTCAAGTTAAAAAAGGAAACCACATATCAGGAAAATAAATTTCAAGAAATCTTTCACAGGCAAAGCTTCTTCTTCAGGAAACTGCTAACAAAATTACTTCATTTTATTTATCCCAAGTGAAGGTTTCTCCTATGGGGTGTTTGGGTTAGACAGAAGGTGGCTACAGGAAAGGGTAGAACTGGGAATTTCTGATTCCTCTAAAGCACAAACTGATAAAAAGATATACCATGTACTGAGCAGGGATTTAAAAGAAAAAAATTATTCTGACCAGTGAAAATTTTGAGAATCCCCAGGTGATCCTTCCATACCTTGGGATAAAATTAGGGCTCAATGTTTTTTGCTTTGGCAAAGAGAAGAGCCCATGGCTGATTGCATGAAGGATGCTCATCTGGACTCTGGCAAGCTGAAGGACAGGCACTGCTCTGCCAGCAAGAGTTAATCCTGGCTCTTCTGTCATCTCTAGTTGCTCTGAGGATTGAGATGAGGAGCTGTTCCAGCTCTTGGAGGAGACATTCCACTTTTTAATCAGACTTTGGGCAGAAGAAACAGGCAGGCTGGTCCTCTGGGCTGCCAAGCAGTGCCTCTGTGCTCCAATGCCCGGTGTTTGGTGGCCAGGTGGGCAGCAGCAGAGCTCACCTGGCTTTCTGCAAGGTGAGCTAACACAGCTGGTGACAGCACTGTGCCTCAGGGAAGATGCTGATCCAAGTTAATTTTGGTCTCCTTTGTCCACTGGGAGATCAGGGCAGCCCCAAGACCTGTTACTTGAATGGGTAGAGTATGTTCTTTAAAGGATCATGTTCTTCATAGTCCCTAAATATAGGGCAAGATGTGTTATTCACAGTGCATCTTCTGCAAAAACTGTGCCAGATAGTGGGGCCAATACAGTTGCTGCTGCCTGTTTTCAGTGCAACTAAGAACACTCTAAAAATAGAAACCAGTCAAGGAACCAAAACCCAACAGCAGCCTGCGTCACTGCTGTATATCTTAAAACCATAGCAATATGAGATGATAAATAAAAAAGAGAGAGAAAACCTCCAGGCCATAAAAACAGAGAAAAGGCATAAGTTTCTAAGGGGAAAAAAATCCCTCTCAAATGTTGCAATTTTAAATGAAAAACAACAGAACATTACGATTAGCATTTTATTCATTCCACACAGAGAAATACCCCAAGTGTGTAAAGAAAAAAATGTCATGGCCTACAAAATGTTTCCTATAAAGAAGTGCACAGAATGGTTTAGAGCCTTGTACCATCTTACAGCTTGGGGACCAAAGATCCTCCACCCCCAAACCACCATCAAACCCGGTTTCTTTGAAGTTCTAGCCTATGTTTTAGAAGGCTGTTCAATCAAGTCTAGAATGGTGATGGTCCTATATATTTCCTCATAAGCAGTTTCAGTACTGAATAATCCTTATTATCAAAACCACACTCTTGGTTTTCAGCACGAATTTGTCTGAGTTTCCTGTTCCACTTCTTTGACCACATTCTGTCTTCATTAATTTGAAGACCATTCCCCAGTCTCAGAGGCCATCCATCTGCAGAGATGGAAAACTAACTCACCTTCAAGCTCAGTCTCTCCAGGGCACAGTCCCATGTCTACAGACATTTTTGTAGCTCTTTTCTACGTTTTCCAATCTCTGTTTTCAGGATGGCTGCCAGAACTCAACATGCTCCAGCAAAGGGCTTGCTAATGCCACCTCTCCTCCCCTCCTAACCAACAGCACCTGGTCTCTGATACCCAGGGGTCACAACTTGAAATCAGGTGAATGGAGGATGGCATTTGGGCCGTGGGAATGTGCCAGCTAGTGAGCAGAGCAGGCAGAGCTCCCTCTTGACATAAGTGACCTAGGATGGGTGACTGGATACACCGATTCCCCGGAGAGCTGCTGAGTGGGCCTTTGGGTGGGGCTGAAGGGGATCGTAGGCAGCAATCATGGCTTACATGGACTCCAAATATTGGCTCCCAGACTGGCCTCCTTCTTTCTCAATGGAAAAATAATGAATATTCTGTCTGCTCCCTCTCCCACCCTTGCTGTTTGTCACACCCAGGCAGTCAGCAGAGTTGCTGCCCCAGCCAGCACAAAGTGATTATTTTTCTCCCTTTTTATGCTAACCTAACTGCTTAAAAAAATGAGCAGTTATTAATTCAAAAAACATTTATTTAGCAATGAGGGGGAAAGCAGGGTGTTGTTTTCCTTTCCTTTCCTGGTTACTACCCATGGTACCATGAGCAGAATCTTTATTGACTTCATGCCAGTATGGAAATGGGGGGCCCTGCTGCACAGGGGCAACCATCTCCTTGTCCTGCAATATGAATGCTAAATTTAAATGTCATTAAAATTACAACATGGAGTCTGAAGCTTTCTAAACAAAGCTGGTTAGATAGAATCCCAGAAAAAGCTGTTTCTGGAAGATAGTGTTTACTTATTCACTTTATTTTTAATAGCATTATCACTTAACTCTTCGGAAAAGAGCTTTAGGAAAGCTAGACCCTGATCACAGCTCCAAATTTATCATCTGCATTTTCTTCTGCATTTTACATCTACTTTAAGAATGTGACATTTTTTTATTTAAAAGCTACAGAGGACAGCTTTGTGCCCCTTCAGGAAATTGAAATACAAAATACAAACAGTTGTGCTTGGTAAGGTTTATCAAGTCCTGTAAATTAGAATTTCTTCTCAATTCCCACTGCTATTTCTAGGCTGCTGCATAATAACAACAAAAATATTGTGTGGCTAAAAATAGGTCAATGAAAATTAGATTGTCCAAGCTGAAACAAAAAGCAGAATTAATGGTAAAAACCACTGGAAGTCAGTAACATATTATAAAGGCTTCCTGGGCAAATCAGACAAAAGCAAAAATATCAAGACCTTTCATGTAAGTCTTTCCTCAAGAGCTTCAGTAATTTTAGAGAAAATGGAAACCCAGCCTGGCTGATCATTGTTTCAGTTTTGGGGAAACAACAATATTGTCTCCCTGACTCACCTCTCACTTTCGGGATTTTGCCTGTCTCAGCTTCAGCATCAAATGTTGTACAGGAGGGTATTTTTTACCTAAATTGCTGAAGAACAAAATTCTCACTGATTTTCAGTGTATCAACTGCCACCCCAGACACAAAGCTGCCTTTGAAAGTCAGAAACTCCTTGTTTATGGTTTTTATGATGGGATTTTCAGCCCTGTAGACTCTTTGATAACAGCTCCATGTCTCAGACGAAAGCAGCTCATTCAGTGGTCTGCCAGTGACCTCTTCTAATCACAGAGTCACAGAACAGTTTGGGTTGGAAGGGACCTTAAAGGTCATCCAGTTCCAACCCTGTTGCCATGGGCAGGGACACCTTCCACTAGGCCAGGTTGCTCCAAGCCCCGTCCAACCTAACCTCTGCTTGGCTTATAAATGCAATTAGTGAGGTTTTCAAATGTTAGCACAGTCTCAACCATGAAAAGTTAAGCTCACATTTCTCTGTGATAACTCTATGGGCATCAAATTAAAGCAAAATGAAAACTCAAAGAACAGCTGTCCCCTGCCCCAGATGCCACATCAAGGAATGCAGCATGAATGCACCTCTCTACATCCACTGGCACGCTTTCAAGGTACAGATAAATATCTATTAATGTGATAATATATATGTATATTGCATGGTGACAAATTGCAGTGGTTTTTTCCTTGATTTCTTATGCTTCCTTACCTCGGGTTTTGTCTTCTGAAATATAAAACATCAAGCACAGAGAAACCTTGAAGAGTTTCTCCAAAAGTACTTTAGAACTGTCTGCAGTACTAGCACTATTCTATTGACAGAGCTGCCATACTGAGGTATTTAAAAGGTAAGGAAAATGAGAACTGTTTCTTAAACCTGCCTTCTCCAGCATCACTAAGCCAAACACAACTGAGAAATCACACTGCTGTAGGACTGAGGAATGGAAAATACATTAAACAAACAAGAGATCGATGAAGGGAAAGGATGAAATGTTGCCTAACAGATCACTGGAAGCCCAATGTGCCAGTGGGAGGCAACGGATTAAGTGTAGTTTATAGCCATGAGTTTAAAGACAGAAGCAGTCCCAAATTGTTCCCTGAACTAGAAAGGGACGTGTCTAACTTCAAATGTGAAATCTTTTATGAGGACACTTTATTGAAGATTATATTGTGATCCTGATTATAAATTCCCCAGGTTCTCCTGGGGCCAATTTGCAAAGGTTTATGTGCAAGTCTAATGCTGGGAGATGAGAACACGGCGTTGTTTAGCACACAAAGAAAACTTAACCAGGGTGCTGTGATCAGGGGACTTCAGGAGTACCAAAGACAAAATAACTTATTGAGCTTGGAGCCAGCAGATCTTAGAGAGATGTCTCAAGAGAAGTCACTTTTAAGGCTACCTTACACATTGCAGAAATCAGTTTGTTACTGAAGTTGATCAAAACATTTTGAAGAGAAATTTAGGGAATGAAAATGTCTTGTCTTTCGTTGGCATTTTTTTTGCCCTTAAAAAGAGGGATTCTGCTTTTCTTAAAAAATTTCAATGTACTAAAGAAAATGGAAAACCAAAGTATTTGCATTCTGAAAAGTTCTCCGATTTAAGCCAAAAAAATGACACATGAATGGCCTTATGTTGAAAAGCCACATGCTCTTTCCATCTCTCCGGTCTGGGTTTCCTACAGAAAGCATGGAGATGGGATTCAGGAGGCTTGGCAAGGTGCTCTGGTGGGGGGTGGTCAGGAAGCCTCGTGAGAGAATGGATGCACCAAGTGTTGAACTACAGCTCCCACGTTGTGCTTCAGCAGCATTTCTAACCAGACTGGGAGGAGGAAGTGAGGGCGTGTTTGCTTTATTTTTTTTTTTTCCTTTTGAACAGGAAGAAAGAAATAGCCTAAAAAAGTCAGTTATATCGCCTGAAAAGTCAAAAAACTTCTGTGGGAAAGCCTTGCACCCCCTCTCTGATCCCCATCCCCATTTGTTTGACCAGGTTTCCTGGGTACTGGTGTGCTGGTGCAGGGTTTCTTTTTGGAGAGAAAGAGGAGACTGTAGTCTGTCATATCTGAGGGAACTGGGTTAGAGACAAGAGACGGATGACAGGGGTGGTTGGGCATGGTGTTGGCAGGGCGTCAAGGGGAGCTGGGAGGGGGTGGGAGCCATCTGCCTGGAGAAGAAGGTTGCTGAAATGGAGGTAAAGGGGGTGGCAGAAGGAGAACAAGTCTGTACTGCGCTTCAGAAATACTTTTGGGTTGAGTTTGGGAGTGGAGTAAATGTGGACGCATCCCCACATGCAGGCAAGTTATTAATGGTGCTCGGTATGAGCTTATTTTCCTTGAAGGAAAGGTGGGTGAAGGCACCCTGGGGAAGCTGACAAGGCTGTGGCAATATTGAATCAACCTGCAGGGAAGTCGATTTCAGCTACAGAGAAGCTTCAAGTGGGTGATTCATGCTCCTTCTAAGTATACAAGCCAGAGGGTCTAATCACAGGAGTCTGAATGGCAACCCAAGATTCTTTCCCAGGTTTAAGTTATCCCTTCCCTGCGTGCATCATTCATCCCCATATAAGCAGGTTCAGAGAGAAAAGCTCCAGGTGTGCCTGTGTCTATAACCCTAAATGGGAAAATTAGCAGAAACCCAATCCTTGCAAGTTTTCTGGCCTTACAGAGTAGTGGGGATGCTCATGAAAATGGATGTGCATTCCTAGTTCACACCAGCCTAGATAAATGATAAGGGAGCACCTCCAGCCAGGCAGCACTCAGACAATACCAGCTATAACATAAACTTGAGGAAAGCAGAGCTGTGAACCATGTGGGAACACGAGCAGCTTGAAGAGGAAAGTGAATTCAAGCAATAATTTTTAAGGAAAGTGGCATTTTCTGTGGCTGTTCAAAATACTAAACTGGACACTTGTGTTCTAATATGAAACTGAGAATTCAGTGTCAGAAAAAACATCACAGAGCTGCAGGACACTCAGCACTATCAAAAAATGACAAGCCTTGGTCAGCAGATTTGTGGTGGTGTGAGATGAGCCCAGAGGTCTCAGCTGGGTTTGTGGGAGTCTTTCCTACCTGATGAAAGAAAAAAAAAAAAGAGGAAAAAAGAAAAACTAAAAAATGTCACCTTTTAGAAGAATTTGAAACAGAATACTTCAGATCTTCCAGGGAGAATAATTGAAAATCACCAAGAAAGCCAGAAAGGTAGAAGGCAAAAAGGTTTTTAGGGAAATTTTCTGAATGGAAACGTAGCTACAGAAATAGAAATTTGATTTCTCCTCCTCTGGACAATGGATGGGGAGGATGGGAAAGGTTGGGGTTTGGCACCCTGAGCCTGTCTGGTTCACAGCCAAGCTCCTCACACATCAGGTCTCTGACACAGGCAGGGTACAGACCTGGAGAGTTTTCTCCTGCCACAGCCAGGGTCCTGAATACTGGCAGTGGAGTCTCCATCCCTTCTCCCCTCATCTCCTCTCTAAAGAAAATGTCATTATAAACAGCTCACCTCTATAAAAAACTGTAGTTGTGAATGCACTGTTTCATCAAAATGATCAAAATTAACCATATTTGTGATCTCAGAATCAGCATAACATTCAAGCATGTGCTAAAATCCCATTGAGGTCAAACTACCTGATACAGTTCCATTAAGTACTTCCATTAAATAAAATTAGACTACGGGTGGCAAGCTTGCATATTTGGCAGCTCATTTCTCCTGTTGCTGAAATCCGT
Organism: Pseudorectes ferrugineus; assembly: GCA_008033365.1. NCBI lineage: Eukaryota > Metazoa > Chordata > Aves > Passeriformes > Pseudorectes > Pseudorectes ferrugineus. Next base: position 22,862 of record QWTY01016511.1, read on the forward strand.
AAAACCCCTCCCCTTTTGGAATTCAGGATTCACTCTTTTAAACAGGCCTGGCTGTATCACATTCAGCTCAAGGGAAACACTGACATGCAACCTCTCCTCAGTAATAATATTTGTATGGTGTGAGTCCTAATGTTCAGGGGTTTACACACTAAATTGAATTGCAAATGTTTGAATTACCTCAATTTTAAAAGAATAGTTCTACTTTTATCACAATCTGAAAGCACTGAAGGCAGAGAAATAACTGGAAATCTTATCAAATTCTCAAATCCCAAATAAATCTAAGATAAAATCCATGAAAAGTTATCTTTGCTCTGCTGAGAACTCACAGTCTTGGACAGGAGATCTACATGGAAAAGAGGGGATAATTCCTGCCACAAAGGCAAATATAAAATTTCATTTGGGGATTAATCCAAGGACCTGGTGCAGAACCAACCTTCCTGCAGTCAGAGTGAGTGGAAACCAAAAGAATCCGTGTCTCATGTCCTGAAAATATTTTGGCATTCCATAGCAGAGTGGCCTGTTTGAACCACCACCAGCAAAGCCTCTGGAAGAGCAAGAAAGGCCAAAGGACCCCAGGGGACATAAGGGCACATCTGTGAGTGACATGAGCACTCAGGAATGTGTTCAGGTAAATAATTTGATCAATACTTGCAGAAACAAACACTTCCTCTCACATAAGGGAATGCAATAAAAAAAAAATAAATTGTGAGGCAACTTGTTCTCAGTGATTAATTCAGCTAGGTCTAATCAATTCCACTATTTAGTCTTCCCATGTCCTACTGATCTGAACCTCTTTTCCCCACCTCCCAAGAAATCCTATGAAAAAAAGCAAAGGAATGATTAATTTTTTAGTATGAGACAGCCTGACCTTGTACTCCATTAAGCAGAGTGTTTCTATAGTTTCCATGTAATTTGTCATGGATGAGTTCACCTATGTACCAAACAAACTCTTTATATTACCAGAACTGTGTGGAAAATAAAATCTGAATTGCTGCTGTTTAATGAAAAGAAAAAACCCAAAGTGAAACTTCAAAAAACAAACATTCACATTGTCTGTAGATGGCCAAAACCCACAGGATTTTTTTTTCTGTCTCCTTGTGAACTTGGAAGGCTCTTCATCAAATGAACAGACACTCTGACATCCTGAGCATTGCTGAGGGTGTGAGTGCAGCAGAAACCCCTTGGAGAAAGCCTGGATCCGCTGTAATCAACAGGATTTGGGCCATTGGTTTCAAAAGATCATAACCTACATGGCAACTTGTTAGAATTTAATTTCAGACCTTTAATTAAGGGTTTAGCACCAGAGGCCCCATTTATGCTGCTTTCCTGGCAGGATTAAATGTTATCGCTCATCTGGGGATTTACAATTGTGTTTGCAGGTCTCCTCTCTGGGGAAGGCAAAGGGGACACAGATGGAAAAGTCCAGCATCCCATCCCATCCCATCC